>JAJOZX010009329.1:170000-171632 GCA_023014485.1 Bathynomus jamesi
AGAGGACGCTCAATGTCCCGGTTGAGGTTTAAGTTTTGTTTTTTGGCTATGGATGGTATGGATGTAATTTGTACCACCTACTTTTATCATGATAAGAGTTTAACATAATTGCATTCATACCAGATAATATTATTCATATCTTGAAGAATCTTAACGACCATTTATGTACAAAAGCATCTTCCATTGCAAGACGAAGGCCTCATACCGTTTTCTTCGATAGAACAATGAAGGTCCCATAACATTGTAAGGATGACTTGACTAAAATAATAGGGGAACTAAAATGATCCCAGATCGTGCTGTGATAATCGCATTAAAATTGCATGTGCTAATATGAAGTTCATTAAAATTACCTTAATTATGTAAGTGGAATTATAGTACAAGGAATTAAAATTTTATGTGTTGCTGCTTTACTGTTAGACTTAGTTTTTCCCCAAATATTTTAGATGTAACAACTTGCCTACGCTCTCGAATATATATATATATATATATATATATATATATATATATATATATATATATAAATTTTCAGAGGGTGATCCCCTGATGAGGTGTAGAAATGCACAAAAGCGTTCCGAGTAACTAAGTATATATATATTTTTTTTTTTCAAAGGGTGATCCCCTGATAACTCGATGAGGTGTAGAAATGCACGAAAGCGTTTCGAGTAACTAATATATATATATATATATATATATATATATATATAACATGTGTGTGATGTAAGGCTATTCTTCATTATGAAAAAAGGGGACCTACTATAAAAGTATATTTCCTGGACCTACTTTCAGCGTGAAGTAAATTAAAATGAGTGAAGTATTATTCACTAAAATACGTAAAAAAAATAAGAAAAGTGCAAGAATCATACATTAGCATACGTATGGGATAAATTATAGCAAATTTGGCGCATACTAATTCAGAGAAACTTTTAATGAAAGAAAAATGAGGGAAAAGTATGAAGTTGAGAGAGAGAGAGAGTTACAAGGAGTTACAAGGAAAAGAAGCACCTCAAAAGGCCTTGCGGCCCATACCGAGGAGGTACCAATGGCAACAGTGCCAGGGAAAATTTTCTACACCCTCAAATAGTGTGCAAGATTTGGTTTAACCTTTTCTTGAAATGAGCCACAGAGGAACTGTTCACAACTTCTGAAGTAACCTTATACGTAAAATAATTCCCACATGCACTAGTCCTAAACCGTTTCAAATCCAACTTAACCATCATTGCGAGTTGGGTTATCGTTTAAACTAAACATGCTTCTAAATCGACATCATTGAACCCGCGTAAGAGCTTGAAAACCTCGATCAGTTGCCGCGCAGCCTCGAGTTTCCAGCGAAAACAAGTTCAGGGCGCGCAACCGTCGATTGCAGCCCATATGCCTAACAGAAGGGACCAACCTTGTGGCCCCCGCCTGCACTCGCTCCAGCCTCTCAATATCTTTCCCGAGGGTGGGCGACCAGAACTGCACAGCACCTTCCAGGTGCGGCCGAACCAGGGAATTGTACAGATAACACAATCTGAATGATTTTGAGCATTGTTACGCCAATTTGCACTAAATTTGTTGTGTAGATACAGTTTGGTGTCTTCGTTTAGCTACACATGATTTCTAGCATCAAATAAATTATTATTATTTATTTGA
>JAJOZX010009330.1:0-17500 GCA_023014485.1 Bathynomus jamesi
TTCTGTTTAAGGTGCTTTCAACCCTGCTGGATTATTGACACCATTTTTTTTTTTTTGTAGAGAAAGGTGGTGAAAGAAGTAGTAGAAGATAGTCGTTGTTGTTTTTTCTGTTTAAGGTGCTTTCAACCCTGCTGGATTATTGACACCATTTTTTTTTTTTTTTTTTTGTAGAGAAAGATGGTGAAAGAAGTAGTAGAAAAAAAAATCAGATAGTCATCTATGCAAACTCTGTATACAGATATTTGTAAATAAATAAATAAATAAATAAAATGGTTGATATTTAATATTAAATATAAATACTGACTGAATAAATCAGTTATTTCATTTAGTAATATAAGATCTAAATTTCAAGTACTTTATTATTTATTTTTATTTATTTTGTCTTTAGAATTTTGGCACTTATTCCTTCCCCCCGGCATTTTCTTTTTTCCCCGGTTAGGTCAACTGTACGCCCTTGACAATTGGTTAGGTTAAGTCCTGATATTTTTCATTAAAATATTAAGGAATAAGTGGAATATTTTAACGAAAATATCATGACTTAACCTAAACCAATTGTCAAGGGCGTACAGTTGACCTAACCGGGAAAAAAGAAATTTCAGGGGAAAAGGAATAAGTGCCAAAATTTTTCTTTAAAAAGTTTTAATCTTTCAAAATGGCGTTTTTAAATTTAACGTTCCAATAATATTTTCCACTAAAATGAAAAAAAAAAAGGTAACAACTTTAGTATTAGTGATGAGAAGAAATCACTGATACACATCGTATAAAATCTGAAGCCTCTATAATCAGTCAGATGGGCCAGAAACTGACAGCTCTCAGGCCAATTAATACGGACCAATGATCTTACTCTTGTATTATTATTACCAGCCCCATTGGGATTCGAACCCCCTACCCCTCAGTGTCATCATCACTTCACTCATAGGGAAATGGTATTTTTACCCACTGAGTTCCGAACGCTGGCTCTAAAGCCTTAAGTCTTAAGAATTTTACCTTAAGACTTAAGATAAAATTCTTTGATTTTCTGTTCGCAAGAATGTAATTAAAGAAATGTAATTAAAAACCAACGAAATTAAGTAAATTTATTTAAATGTAAAATTGAGTAAAAAATGAACTTTAATGTTGAAATCTAGTTAAATTCTTAGTTAAAATGAATTAACTTTAATGTTAAACTGTCTGTCAATCAAATTATTGGAAATTTATCAGTTATACAATAAAGCGTGACTGTTTTTAAAATTTACAGATTAAAATATAAAAAAAAAAACTTGTTACATTAACCAAATTGTATGAGAAACTATTTTGCAACCAATCTATTTGGGTTGATTGGTTGGTTGGTTGGTTCCTTTTACGAGGACAACAACGTAGCCAATGTCGTAACACCACTTCCTTTCGCTCAGCGTGGTTAAGCGACATTGGGTTTGTGGGATAGTTGGATGGGATACCGTTCTCTGCGTCCAAATGATGTAGCGACCCGTGGTTCGATCCCACTTAAAGCTGTAGGTCTCCTCCATCACATGACCTTGCTATTACGAAAAGGGTTAAAAAATTCCATCACCCATCCAAAATGACAAAACCATGAACTGTCCCAAGCTAGTCTGACACTGAGACAGGGGGAGGGAGGGTAACCCCACCAACCGGGAAAATTATGACCACTTTAAAAGTAGAACAGGTTGAGTCAAATAATCACATGTCGTTTAGGAATAATGCTTCTTTTATGTTAATAAACATGAATGGCTAGGTTGGTTGGATGGTTGGTTGGTCAGTTTTATGTCCATTACACCTCGTCAGGGAATGAGGTGTTATTGACGAAATGTACTGTTGAATACATGAAAGGCATTGGAATAACTTTTTATATTTCCTTGTGGGTGTGCATCACTTATTTATTTTACGTGTTTAATTGTAAATTCATCCCCATATATATATATATATATATATATATATGATATATATGAAAATTATTTCACGAAAAAGTAACACGTGAAAAATATTTATGATGAATAAACCACGAAAGGAAAGGAAACACAAATGGTGCTCAAGCGCTTTCGTCTAATGACATCCTCGGGAACACTGAAGTACATAAAAGGGTGACAGCCTATATATAGGTTACAGAAAGAAAAAAAAAGAAAAAAAAATAATATATATATATATATATATATAATATATATATACACACACATACATATCTATATATATATATATATATATATATATATATATATAATATTATATATACACACACATATATATATATTATATATATGCAATAAACGGAGAAGTAAAAATAAAAATAAAAAATTAAAGATTAACAGAGAGGCATACAGATTTGTAAGGAAAATATCGATTTTTAGCACAAGATCAAATGAATTATAAAAATACAAATTTATACTGGAAATCTGCCCGGGTTTTCACTCTGCCTTTTTTGGTTAAGTTTCGATGTATATAAAAATAAAATGAAAATTAAAAGTTAATAAAGTAGCATACAAGTTTACCAAAGATTTAGCGTTCTACCCTTCTTATCTAAATCTGTTTTGAAGGAATTCAAAACAACAGGATCGAGTTGAAAAAGACCTTTCCTTATGTTGAAGTTATTTGAAAGTTGGATAATGGCAGACTCAAGAATATTTCTATTAACAATGTTGCTAGAGTGGAATAAAACTGAAGCATTATTCCAATCAATACAGTGGGATACTCTGACAAATGGACAAAAGGGCACTGGACAACTGTCCTGTTCTAACGGAATATTGGTGCTGTTTTATACGTGTGTGCAAATCCTTTCCCGCAGGATGACTTCATCAAATCATTTAATAGTGGCTTGAAACGCATTCTCAAAGATCATAAGGACTTAATTCCGCTTTTCATGTCCACTTCACCTTCTCTGCCCTACCTTTACGGTCTTATTAAAACCCACAAACCTGGCAACCCTATGCGCCCTATTATTAGCTCGGTGGGCTCTATTACTTATAAATTCTCCAAATGGCTTGTCAAAATCTTGTCCCCATTCTCGGAACTATCTCTGATTCACATGTAAAAAATTCCATGGATCTTACTGAAAAATTGAATAATGCACGTACTGAAACTAACGATAGATTGATCAGTTTTGACGTGTGTTCATTGTTTACAAAAATGCCGATTGACGATATGCTTGACTTTCTCTCCCAAGAATTACATAAGTATGACCTGCCACTACCTTCACACATTGTTTTGGATCTTATTAAGCTTTGCATCAAAGACTGTAAATTCACTTTCAATAACGAGTATTATCAACAAGTTTTTGGAATGGCCATGGGCAACCCCTTATCGCCCCTCCTCTCCAATATTTATATGGAGTTTTTCGAAATTACATACATTCCGAGAATCCTGGGGGTTGGCATCCCTTGGTTGCGGTACGTCGACGATATTTTGTGTATTTGGCCCATGAATCGTGACCTGGATAACTTCCTCCTTCAGTTAAATGATCAAGTCCCCTCCATTAAGTTTACTTTAGAAGTGGAACAAGACAATTCAATCCCATTTTTGGATGTGCGTGTACATAGGGAAAGCCCAGGTTTTAAGTTTAGTATCTATCGGAAAACAACAAACAATTTGTCCTACGTACACTTTTACTCGGGACATGAGTCACATGACACCCCCACTAAGAAGGCCATTTTTTTCATCAATGTTTCTCCGCGCCCTTAGGATCGCCAGTCCGGAATACATCGATGCCGAATTGGAAAAAATCAACGGTATTGGAAGTGATCTGTGTTATCCATCTGCGTTTATGGAATCTTGTCTCAAAAAGGCAAAACGAACTTTCTATCGTGTCAATAATAACACTTGTACTTTGTCAAAAAATATTTTAGTACTTCCATTTTTCCCGGGCTTTTTAGGCATTGCTAATGTACTTAAACTTTTGGATATTAATGTAGTATTTTCATATAACAATATTGTGAAAAATATCATAGTAAAAAATAGCCCTACCAATAATTCAGGCATTATCTATAAATTGGGTGTAAACAATGTGATTCCTTTTACATAGGTCAGACGGGAAAGGATTTGCACACACGTATAAAACAGCATCAATATTCCGTTAGAACAGGACAGTTGTCCAGTGCCCTTTTTGTCCATTTGTCAGAGTTATCCCACTGTATTGATTGGAATAATGCTTCAGTTTTATTCCACTCTAGCAACATTGTTAATAGAAATATTCTTGAGTCTGCCATTATCCAACTTTCAAATAACTTCAACATAAGCAAAGGTCTTTTTCAACTCGATCCTGTTGTTTTGAATTCCTTCAAAACAGATTTAGATAAGAAGGGTAGAACGCTAAATCTTGGTAAACTTGTATGCTACTTTATTAACTTTTAATTTTCATTTTATTTTTATATACATCGAAACTTAACCAAAAAAGGCAGTGTTAAAACCCGGGCAGATTTCCAGTATAAATTTGTATTTTTATAATTCATTTGATCTTGTGCTAAAAATCGATATTTTTTCCTTACAAATCTGTATGCCTCTCTGTTAATCCTTTAATTTTTTTTTTATTTTTACTTCTCCGTTTATTGCATATATATATATATATATATATATATATATATATATATATATATATATTATATATATATGTATATATATATATATATATATATATATTTATTTTTTCTTTTTTTTTCTTTCTGTAACCTATATATAGGCTGTCACCCTTTTATGTACTTCAGTGTTCCTGAGGATGTCATTAGACGAAAGCGTTTGAGCACCGTTTTGTGTTTCCTTTCCTTCGTGGTTTTATTCATCATATATATATATATATATATATAATATATATATATATAAAGCAGACGTATATTTTTTTTACTACTTATATGCAACGTTCTTTGAAGAAACTATTAAATGTCGGCATATGTTTGTATATTGTTTGTTTCATCAACAAACGCTTCATTGCGTGCGAAAAAACAATATCTCAAAAAGATTTTTGTATGCACGGAAATTATAATTCTACCATTTCATCTTTTCAAATATTATGATTTACATATTTATAATTTATAATTTAATTATAATTTAATTAATTTAGAATTGCAAATTTTCGTAATTCTATAATTTTATTTGGTTTTTTAATACGTTTATTTCAAATTTATTTATTTGTTTATTGTTATTATTATTATTTTGTGAATATTTTGTGTTTTATCTTAATTTTCTCGAATGCAATATCTTTTTTTACATAGTTACAATATCAGATTCTTATCTTATCTTATCAGATTCTTATCTAGAGTTCACAAAGTTTACCCTTGTTTTGGGTATGAAAGCTTCTTATCAGATAATAAAATAACTTCTTTTAATGATACATAACTTCTTTAGATGGAAAAAATGGTCCTCAAAGCTTCTTTTATGACCGATTTGAGACAATAGAAGATAATACGAATATTCCTTTGTATGGAAGGTTGCCGGATATCTTTATTTTCAACTATCTATCTATCTATCTATCTATCTATCTATTTATCTGTGTGTGTGTGTGTGTGTGTGTGTGTGTGTGCGTGCGCACACGCATTTTGCAATTAATTTATTTTATGAATAACAAACATGTTGTTGACAAAATGGATGTTCAAGTGTTTTATACAGAGATTTTCATTGTTTACATTCATTTATTAATTTTAACTATTTTACATTAAAATTGCTGTATTAGTTTTATATTATTGTTAAGAGTTAGTGAGTTCATTACAGAGGAGTTATTGAGTTTAATTAAAACTTTCTATATACGTTTCATTGTAAATATTAATAACAGCTCTGAATATTTTGATGGCTTTCATGTTATAAAGGACGATAGATCGATAAAGAGAGAGAGAGAGAGAGAGAGAGAGAGAGAGAGAGAGAGAGTCTAATGAACAGTAATTCATTAGAAAGACCCATTTAACATCCCATGTTAATAACACATTTTTAATCCGCGCGTTACACAAAAGATTTTAATTGTTTTCCGCAGTTAGTGTCCGCCATTAAGGTAGAACAAATTAAAATTCTGAACAATTACTTCTTCATTTTTAAGATAATCTAAATTTTAATGCAAGGATAAATGCTTCCAGCAGTTAAAACGACGTATTAGCATACATATTGCAATGGCGGATGATTACTTAAACTTTTGTTACCGTACTTTCCGAGAGATGAACGCTTTCAAGAGGATATTTGTCGCATTTTTAAAGCTAGTTTGACAAATTGTAACGCTTTATTATAAGGACGTGTATGAATTAATGACCGATATATAATTAAAAACACACACACAGGGTTGTTTTATATTAATAGATGAATAAAGGCAAGATGCCCTTTATACAGATTTTTATATAAGCAAATCGTCCTCAAACTGAATCTTTACTGGGCGTAAAACGCGTATGTTAAAGATACATAAAACCTTCGGTATAAAAGTAATCGTTCTATACTACAAAGAATTCATTTAACGTTATGGCGACAATCTCATACGAGAAACTATAAACCAACCGAAGAGAAGAAGGTATAAATGAAGCTATTTAGAGGCAAATTTTTCGTTCAATAATGACCCTTGTTCAGAATTTTAGAAGAGTGCAAAGAACCAAGAGGAAGGAAGTTTATATACAGACCGGGGGACGGGGTGGACAAAAGTAAATAGACACCACGATGATTGGTTTCAAGAACAATTGGCAAAGCTTATCAATGGAATTCCAGAACGTGTTGTGTCAATTTTACATAATACTTTAAAGGGGAAATCAACACGATTCTAAATATATTGATTCAATAAATTTATTATGATTTATTGATTTTTATTATCAAATCAAAAACTATGGGAAAAAAAAATTGTCTATTTATTTTTGTCAACCCTCTGTTGTTGTTATTGTTGTTGTTGTTGTTTAGCCGATCAGCCCACCCTGATCGAGCAAGCCGGCGGCACGCAGGTAACCGATCGCCCTCTCCGAAGTGGACCAGAGGTTCAGCGCACTAGTGATGTTGTGTTGTGTTCGTTGTTGTGCTAGAGCGGTACAGTCTGTCATAATGTGTTCAATTGTTTGTAGACAATCATTGAAGCAAAGACATCAGTTGAGACTTCATCAAACATGTACGACACTTAAAGCAGATATAATGATGAGGGAGATATCAAAACCAGACATCATTTTCCAAACATAATTTGGTAGAATGACATAAACTGAATGATGAGTCATACGCCCAGTAAAGCCTAAAAGCTTAATTAAGGGCCAAATTAAATAAAATAAATAGTCCAACTTCACAATTATTTATGTCATTGTAAATTGTAAAACCAATGTATTTATTTCATCATTAATAAAGGTTAATCAATTCAGTTCAATTCAAATACGCATATTGACGAAGGATGTAATTTTAAAGGCAATATTTTTACGAAAAATGGAAATATTTATAGTTTATTTATTATTTAATTAATAATTATTTTTATTATTAAATAATTATTATAATTTAGGGATATGAAACGCATAGTGTGGCGAAATTTCTTTGAAAATGAACAAATCATTTTGAGAATGCTATTTTGACTTCACAAGTTCACATTCCCATTAAGGCACGTGGTTAATTTCGACCTTTATGGATATAATTAATACAAAAACACATTTGGTAATAATAATAATAATAATAATAATAATAATAATAATAGAGATTCATGATCAACTTCTAATCTAATATAATATTTTGAAGACTTCTCCAAAATTCGAAAGATTTTCCTTGATAATTTCAAGAATATTATTTAAAACAATCCTTCAGAAAAATTATATAATTTCTTTACCAATTATATCTTTAACATTTCGCTCGTACTCTTCAGGCATTTTCAAAGAACTAAAATAAAATGTTAAATTGATAGTTCGAGATGAAACCTTAAAATAACATAATTTAAAAAAATTAAAATTATAAATACATTTAAAAATTATATAATTTCTAGATAAAAATCCAACTTTGTTTTTAAAAACACTTGAATTCCCCCACCGAAATTTCCTTTTATGTATTATTTTAATAAAAAATATATTTTTTTTTTAAATTTGTCATTTCACTGAATTTGATATTTGGTTTATAGGTTTTTATCATCAAGGATTCCCCATTTTTAGGTTGCAGAAATTTTTCAGTTTTAAATATTATGCGAAAATTTTGAACAAATTTCATTTGTAAGTTGCTTTTTATGTTCAATTTTGAAGCGTTTATAAATTTTAATAGGTTTATATTTAAGTTCTATAATGTTGTGAGGTGAAGTGTATTAATTGTATAGTATAGTATGAATGTAATTGTATAGTATGAAAGAATAGTTAGAGAAAATCTACGATTTCTTGGAGACACTGGAAAGATTCAATGAAAATCAGCACAGATTCAGATCAGGTAGATCATGCCTATCACAACTAATAGAACACTACAACAATATCGTAGATGCACTGGAAGGCAATGACAACTACGATGTCATATACACAGATTTTGCTAAAGCTTTCGACAAATGTGATCACGGTATAATAGCACATAAAATGAAATATATGGGAATAACAGGCAAAGTGGGAAAATGGATCTACAACTTCCTCAGAGAACGTCTACAGGTCGTCAAAACTCAAGCTATATCATCATCAGAATCGGAAGTACGCAGCTCAGTACCACAAGGTACAGTACTGGCCCCACTCCTGTTCATTATCATGCTAACAGACATAGACAGCGGAGTAAACGGCAACAGTATAGTAACATCTTTGCAAACGATACAAAGATCAGCAGAAAAATCAGCGATGTAAATGAAGTGGAGGCCTTGCAGAAGGACACGAACAAAATATACAAATGGTCAGAAGACAACAACATGACAATTAACACCAAGAAATTTCAGCTCTTGAGATATGGTAGAAATGGGGAACTTAAACAGACTGCATATTATGCTCCAGATAGACAGGAAATTCAGAGAAGCACGAAAGCGATCGATCTGGGGGTAATAATGAGCGAGGATGCGAAATTCGAAACCAAATCAGATAGCTATAAATAAAGCAAAAAGAGTCGCGGGACAGATACTAAGAATGTTCAAAAGGAGGGACAAGACAGTAATGATTCTCCTGCTAAAAACACTAATTATACCAAAACTTCAATACTGCTCAGTCTTGACGTTCCCATATAAAAAGGAACTAATAGACAAGAAGAAAGCAGAGACATTTCATAGACAAGATTGATGGCTGCAAAGAGCTCAACTACTGGGAAAGATACGTAAACTAAATTTGTACTCCCTGGAAAGAAGAAGAGAGAGGTACACCATAATCTACATATGGAAAATGATTGAAAAACTGGTACCAAACCTCAAACTAAACCCAATTACCATTCAAACAACACTGGAAAATAGGAAAGGCAGGATGTGCAGTGTTCCAAAATTAAAGGCCCGACAAGGGACTTCTTCATCACTGAAGGAAAATAGCTTGATTGTCAGGGGGCCAAGACTTTTTAACCAGCTTCCAAAAGACCTCAGAAACGTTACAGGGGTCAAAGTTGAAGTCTTCAAGAGGAGACTAGATGCCTGGCTCAGGACGGTATCAGATGAGCCGGGTGTACCTGGCTATGTGCGGTGGAGAGCGCAAGAAAGCAACTCGCTCCTTCACCAAGCCAGGCCTAGAGGCGGGGCCACTAGCCTGACCTTCGTGTGAAGAGAGACCAACACACGGAACATCAACGAGGTCAACGAGGTTAATCCACATAAGAGGAGTTACATCCATCTTCCTTATATTTGAATAGGTAAACAAAGTTGCTTAAATTGTTCTCAAAAAAACATTTTTCTTTGTTGAAAAATAGGCTATTTTTTTTTGTTTTTTGGTACATTCGAAGTTTAAACTTTTTCATTTTAGCATTTTCCTAAAATTCTTCATACTATAATTTAATTTTATCTCATTTTTTTATGTTTTATGATGCCGCCTAATATAATTTCAATTTTGCAATGTAATATTGCATTTTCATCATCTATTTTGGTTTCATCATTTTTTTTTTTTTTTTTTTTTTATTAAAAAACAAAATTGATAATTTTTCAATAATAATTTGAAGGGAATCTATTATTAAATAAATTTTGCGTTCATCAGATTGGAGACAATATCTAGAAATATTAAAATATTTTTCTAAAATTTTCGATGTTTCATACTAAAATAGAAAAAATAATTCCAAATTTGAGTGCTAAGATGAATTTTACATAAGAATGTGTGTAAAAAAAACAACTTTTTGACTATTTATGGCCCAAAACGACTTCACAGGCCGTCTAAATGAAATAGTACACTTTTCGTCTACACACGAAACAAATGCCTAAATCCTACAGTATACTGTATTGGACCAATATTGCAGACTTAAGCTAAAATACTCGTGTATTTATTTCAATTAAAATATCTATGACATAATTTTGTAAAGCAATTCTCATGAGTGCGATATGAAGGAAACTTGATTTGAAAAGTTTACAAGTAATATCAACACCGGTAATAATAATAATAATAAGTTAAGATGGCTAGAAAGAAGTGGCATAACACTCAGGCTAATCAATTCGGCCCATTACGCTAACTCCTATATTATCATTACTAGTACAGTTCCCGCCGCTTCGCTGACGGTTAACAGGCTAAACTACAAAAAAAGCTTCACATTGTGTCAACATTTCTGAATCTGGTATCTCCCAAAACCTCCTCACCCTCATTCATACAACTTGGGGGCTAACCCCCCATTACCACCACCCCTCCCCATTACCCTACCCATCCCCCCTTATCCCCACCCACACCCTTCCCCCATTGCTAAACTACAGAAAAGAACACAGTCGTGAAAATCTTGAGCTTCACATTGCCGCCCGTAACACAATTTCTGAATTTTTTTTACAATTTCTGAATTTTTTTCTCACAATTTTTTCTCACAATTTCTGAAAGTGTGACGGACAGACGGACAGACAGACGGACAGACGGACAGCTCTCTTATTATAGTATACAGTAGATTACTACCATCATCAGGATACGAACTCTAACCTCAGTATTTTTACTTCGCTCGCAGGGAAACGATGTTCCCACTAAGCTGCGCTGGTATGAACATCGGTAACTTACCCTAACTACTAAAATGAATAAAATATATACAAATTTTAAAGTATTATCAGAACTGATATTTCTGAAGTATTTGTGAAGCTTAAACCAAAAATATTAAATAATTATCTAAAAATGTAATTTGCAAATAAACATTCCATTATATTTGGACCTTGATTTTGGCTCTCCTCTTCTTCTATGTTCGGGGTGGGCGCTTTTGCGGGCATTAATTACCCTTGGCCCTCCTTCCTGCACAAAAAAAAAGCACGCTTATAAATGCGTAAAAAAAAAAAATGCAATTTTGATATTAACAACCAGACTTTAACATAAACTTGCGCTTATCTTTAAAGCAATAATTTAATGATTTTTAACTTCAAATACTTGCTTTAAAGTTAAAACTTTTTAAAATTTTATCTTTACTTCAATTTCGTTAAAAAGCAAAAAAAATATCTTAAAATTATTTGGTAATTATTTTAAGGGGAAACTAATTCCTTGATAAACATTATAAAAATAGCGATAATTCTATCAACTGTAGAAATGTGACATTAAATACTCCATAACCGTTACAAATGTTATCTCATTTCGTGAACTTTTTAATTAAAATTAAAATTTTTGGTAACTCAAAGACTTTTTCTACAAATTTCATTAAATTTTAAGCCTTTGGATTTGTACAGATTTGTGTGACCTTTCAATGACCTAATTTCGTTTTCTTCTGCAAAGTTCACCACATAAAATCAACGCGATCACGGATCTGCCTTTTTATATATATATATATAATATATATATATATATATATATATATATGATATGATACACACAGACCGTGCATGGAACAAAGAACTCTTCTGGGAAATAAATCCACAATAGTCCGAATAAGTAATGGTAAATGACAAACACTATAGTTTTTCTTTTTCATGATGTTAGCCCGACGTGGGCAACGGGTCATTCGCAAAGAGGCCCCAAAAATATAGCTTCCCTCACCAGCTCTCTGCAAAGCAGATAGGATCCAACTTTGGAACAGGATCTAGGGGTTGATCCTGTCCCAAAGCTGGATCCTATCTGCTTTGCAGATAGCTGGTGAGGGAAGCTATATTTTTGGGGCCTCTTTGCGAATGACCCGTTGCCCACGTCGGGCTAACATCATGAAAAAGAAAACTATAGTGTTTGTCATTTACCATTACTTATTCGGACTATAGTGGATTTTTTCCCAGAAGAGTTCCTTGTTCCATGCACTGTCTGTGTGTATCATGAAAAAACCTCAGGGGACCATTCTGAGTTGAATCCCATATATATATATTATATATATTATATATATATATATATGCCTTTCAACCTTTCAAATGTTCCGTGCGATGATTCCTCTTTTCACGAAGGTCAAGCTTGTCACCCCTCCCTGTATATATATATATATATATATATATATATATATATATAGAGAGAGAGAGAGAGAGAGAGAGAGAGAGAGAGAGAGAGAGAGAGAGAGAGGTTTGTGACTGTAATTTTAACAAATCAAATTTCCAACCAAGGAAGAATTGAATAGATGTTGGTAAGGTCAAAGGTGAAGATCACAGCATTTGGTAAATCTTTTGAACAGTGTATGAACTGCATGCATTGAAATTTAGTACCATCAAAAGGGTATGTAGTGACAGGTCGAAACGTTCAGTTATGTACAAGGAAAGTCATAACCTTATTTTACTCAATAAGAATTATCCTTCCTGATTTTTTTTAGCTGAAAAAGAATGCGAATTTCAGCAAATTCGAAAAAGCCACTAAAAATACATTAAAAATAAAGGTATATTTTATTATTATTATTATTATTATTATTATTATTATTATTTTATTTTTTAATTATTTTTAATATTATTATTAACACCTGCCTTGGCTTTTCATTACATGTAGGCCTACTTTTTATTTTTTGTTTTTTAGTGTTTTCTTTGGGCAGTTTTTATTATTAATTTTATTATTTCCATTTTCATTACGTGAATTACTTATTTTTCTAGGCCTACTCTGTTTTATTTATTGTTGTTATTGTTTGTTATCGTTTGTTACCCTGATGAATACTGTAATTTTTTATGGGATTTGTTTCCTACCAATAAAGTTTATCTTGTAATGTATATGCTTGTAAATTGTGACTTGGTCCGCAATTGATATGGACCGTGACTTATTTTTGGTTGGCAAGGTACTGGTATTGATGGATACCGTAATGAAATTGACTGGATTCTTTGGATCTGATATATTTGCATGTCGGTTATAAATAGATATAGAGTGTAACATATTTGTGGATAGTAGTCTATTATGACTTGATCCTCTGGATCCAGAGATTCTATCTTTAGTTTTAAATTGCTAATTAATTATTTAGTTTTGTAAAAATTGGTCGTTGCCAATGTACAGGCAGTTTTTACATAGTGGAGTCACCTCGATGGGCCGAAGTGGCCCCTAGTGTGCCCACTATAAAAATTCCATATGTTCTTATGTTCTTTGTGGTTCGGAACCCACGTAAAATTGTAGGTCCCCTCCACCACCACGGAGGACATGCACAATACACAGTTACGAACACAGTTAGGTAGACCAGCCATGAGTGGATTCTAGGGTCTTTGTTGGTCTGAAACATTATAACATTATAACATAATATTATCATTATCATTATTATTTCAATAATAAAGCTGTATTATTGTTCGAGTAAATGTCACGACCCACGTATGTAAATTATTCATAATGTAAAGAATTATTCCCATGAAATGTATATAGCTCTCATCACCTCATATTTGGCAATTGTTTATATATGTTACAGGGAATCTCTATAACGAGGGACTTCATGAAATCCCTAAAATGTTCAGGGGTTTCATGTAAGATTAAGTCGTGATATTTTCGTTAATTTTAATCAAATATCACGACTTAACCTAAACAATCGTCAAGGGCGTACAGTTGACCTAACCGGGCATTCAATAATTTTTCCGTAGATTTAACGAAGATATCACGACTTAACCTTACGTGAAATGCCTGAACATTTTAGGGATTTCATGAAATCCCTAGTTACACAGATTTCCTGTAACATATATAACACGGTATACTTAAGCATTCCATGTCTCTACTGAAAGAAACTGAACTTGTATATGGACAATGAGGAAAGTAAATCTGAATTAGAACAGGGCGTCCGTAAAGTCCCTATCTATTTTGCAGAAATAATGATACTGTGAATAGATAGGAACTTCTCAGATACTCTGTATTGTATATAAATAGTAGCAGTAGTAGTATAGTAGCATATAAAACTAATTTGAAATAAAAGTCAGTTAAGTTATTCGTGATTCTCTGTATCAAGAGAAACTTGAACATCTCTGTAAAAATGTAGCGGTGCGTCATCTTGATGAAAGTAAACCTCATGGTCCCCATACAGATGTCGTACTGCGGCAGTGACATCATTACGCAGCATTTACGGGTAATTTTGAGCTTTTCTTGATACAGAGTTTCCTTGGTTGTGGATAGGTCGTCGTGGAACCGTGACTGAATATCCTCCAAGGTCACCTGATCTTATACCTCTGAACTTCTATCTGTGAGGGTAGCTGAAAAACAAAGTGTATGATACTAACCCTCAAATACTTAAACATTTAAAAGAAGCGATTGTTGGAGAAGTACGCAAAATCTCAACTAATATGAACACTACTGTGTTCCGATCCGTAAATTACACTGGTATGCATCAATTTTGCTGTCAAGGGTTTTGTAAGTGATTCTTATAGAGTGTTTCCTGCTGATTTCGAATCTGCAATCCGTTTTTCTCAATCAGCTCAGGTTATCCGGATATGGCCTCATAAGTAAAATAGAATTTTTCGTGATTTTGTCAAAGCGGAATTGGAACAGTAACATCTATCATCACTTGTTTCACTTGTATAATATCTTTTTTTACTTTTCAGGCATATAGATAAAATATTTCATAATGAATAGAGCGTGTAAAAATGATCCCAATAGATTCTGCTAAATATGTGGGACGGCTACCATGCCAAATAACCAGTCCCAAATCACTAAATTTGTGAAGACAATGTATAGAGCATACTTTGGAATTAAGCTAGGGGACCAGGACAAAAATTTCGCCCCTCATATGTGCTGCAAGACGTGCATTGAAAATTTGAGAAGATGGAGCAAAGGCAGAGCGAAATCTTTGCCTTTTGGATTCCCATGATTTGGAGAGAAGGAAAGGATCACGTGACAGATTGCTATTTCTGCATGACAAACCTCCAAGGTGGGCTTATAAATTTATTTTTCTTAAATATTTTGAAATCCTCGTATGAAACTTGACATAATATTCACCATAATGTAATATTCACCATATATAGCATAATATTCACCATAATGGTAATCATACATTTACATATACATATTGTTATAGAAAATACATTTACACATACATATTGTTATACAAGTTACATTTACATATACAATGATTGTATATTTTCTTTCTTTTTCATTCATATTGTCCCCGAAGGGACAATATGAATGAAAAAGAAAGAAAATATACAGACTCCATCGACCTATTTCATATCTTACAGACCGCAGCCTTCCCTCACGAGCCGCCACTGTCTGAATGCTTCTTCTATTTCATATGCAAGTTTTATATCCATGTTTCTGTGTTTCTATTTTCAGGAGTTAACAAGAAGAATAAACACATTGTTGTATACCTGACATTCCTTCTGCTATGAGACCTGTACCCATGGTCCTGGAATTCCAATACCCGACCCACCTCAAACCCTGGACTTCGATGATTCTGATGATGAATCAATGACCAATGCCAATGACCAGTCCCAGTCGTATATACCTCAAAATACCGCTTCAAATGAGCCGAGGCCTCTCAACCAGGCCAAACTTAATGATCTTACCAGGGATTTAGGACTTTCCAAATTAGCTGCCGAGATCTTGGGCTCACGACTTCGAGAGGACAACTTGCTGGCTCCGGGAACAACATTCTCCTGGTATAGAAAACGAGAGGAAGAATTCCGCAAGTTTTTTGCAGTGCACGAAAATACTTCTTCCTTAGTGTACTGCTGCAATGTTGAGGGGCTAATCGAATCCTTGGGCCTGCCATAACGCATCAGAATGGAGGCTATTTATAGACTCGTCTAAACGAAGTTTGAAAGCAGTACTTCTCAACATTGGGAATAGGGTTGCATCAGTCCCTGTAACACATTCCGTACAACTTACTGAGAGCTACGATAACATGAAAATTTTACTGGATGCTCTCGTATACGACCAACATAACTGGAGGATCTGTGGAGATTTGAAGGTAATACTAATATCATAAGTAACTATTGCTATTGCCTATGTTGTTTTTCCAAAGGTTTTTGAGAGCGTATAAGAACACTTACTTCCCTACAGAAGTGATACAGTCCAATGCATAAATTTTTTTATCTGATAGAACAAATTCTCTAAATTCTTTAAATATTTTCATTTTTTCAGATTGTGGCATTTGTATTGGAGTGCAAGGGGGATACACGAAATACCCATGTTTCCTCTGCAAATGGGATAGCCGAGCGGATGAGAAGCACTATGCACAGCGTGAATGGGCATCCAGAGAGAATTTTGAACCTGGGTCGCATAATGTCGTTTCAGTGCCCCTTGTACCACCAACAAAATTTTTGCTCCCACCACTTCATATTAATCTGGGCTTGATGAAAAATTCATCAAATCAATGAATAAGGAGTGTTCAGCATTCCGATATCTCGAGAGTAAATTTCCTCATATATCTGATGCTAAACTAAATGCTGGGGTTTTTGATGGTCCTCAAATTCGAACTTTGATCAAGGATACTCAGTTCGAAAACGCAATGACTCCAACTGAGAAGAATGCCTGGCAGGCATTCAAATCAGTTGTCACTGATTTTCTTGGCAAGCGTAGAAGTCCAGAATACGAGTCCGTTGTCGAAAACTTGATGGAAGCTTTCAAAGCTCATGGTCGCGCATGTCCATAAAAATGCACTTTTTGTGGTCCCACTTGGACTATTTTCCTGAAAATTGCGGGGATTATAGTGAGGAACAGGGTGAACGATTTCACCAAGATATCAAAATAATGGAAGAGAGGTACCAGGGAAACTGGGATATCAATATGCTGGCGGACTATTGCTGGTGTTTGAAGCGAGACGTGCCCGAAGAAAAACACAGACGGAAAGCCAAAAAAACTTCATTCCTTCCTCAATAAACTTTTTTCCATATTCATTGTATGAATAAAGTATTTATTCACACAATGCTTTCATTTTTCACGAGTGTTCTTATAATATTACTCGTATCTACAGTGTTTAAGCTAAAAAAATCAATAAATTTGGGGATAAAGTTGGACTTATAATAAATGGCCAATAGAGAAAAAACCTGACCTGATTGAGGAAAACCAATGTCATTTTCGAATTTAGCATGGTCGAATTATATAATATGAGTTGAAAAAACCCTCACAGCAGACAAAACAATTTCATATGCATACCAGTGTTATGGGACGTTGCGCCGCGTGTTTGCGTGTAAAATTTTGGA
>JAJOZX010009330.1:20000-55000 GCA_023014485.1 Bathynomus jamesi
ATGTTACAAAAAACTAAGGTTATGCAATTTCATCCTAAAAGCTGTAATCAGCCAGCTGATATAAGGTTTAAAATGAATGGTGAAGTAATTGAGGAAGTACAAGAGTTTAAGTATATGGGTCAAACTATTACCAGCTCCTTGAGTGATGACTCGGATATAAGAAAACAATCTCGAAGCCTGTGTGCTAAAGCGAATATGACCATAAGGAACTTTCGTTTCTGTACAAGTGAAGCTAAAGACACACTCTTTCGTACTTTCTGCAGTAATATATAGATCTACGGACAACAACTCTGGGTGAATTATAAAAAAGGTTCTGGCAGAACCCTAAATTTGCTGTACAACAGGTCTTTTAGACTCTTACATAAATTACCCCCGAGATGCTCAGCTTAGCAAATGTTTGCTACCCGCAATGTCCCGAGTTACCCGGAGGTAACAAGACGTGCTCAACACAGTCTAATGCAAACGTGCAAACGACCGAACTGCGCGATCGATCGATCCGCTGCAAAATCGATGAATCCATCGTTTGCGCACACATTTGAATACTTCTCAGTGTTGAGAAGTGTTGTTCAAATCACAGCGATATGTTTATCCATCGAGAGGGTACGCTAGGTGCGTAACCTATATTAACCTAAGCTAAGTTAGGTTAATATAGGTTAGGTTAAGTTAGGTTCGCCTTTTGGAGTGTCTTGTAGTAAAACCAATCCAAATAAAAACTGTTATTTTATTCTACGGAATTTTCGATAAATGCTTTTAACCTCTCTACTACCAACGGGGGCAATGAAGTTACCCCACGACCATTTTTTGTGTACATTTCTGTGTATATTTTGTGTATATAATTTTCCTTTCAGGTATTTGTTACTTAGTCTTTCTAAGACACAGGAAGATAAATGATTTTTCTTTGCTAATTTTTGAAAGAGAAATATTTGGGCGATATATGTGCGATTTGTCCTAGACAACGAGATCAAAAAACTAGACTCATGCATGTTATCTGCAGGAAACCTGTTTGCCAAATTCATCGAGTAAAGGTTGTTATTGTAAAATGCACACATTGTAAGCAGTAAATAATGATTTGCTAAAGTAATACGTGATATGTTCAAGACAGAATTGAGTTTGTATAGCATATAAATAGATTTCTAACAAAAAATCCCTGGGTAACTTAGTTACCTCCCCCCCTTGGTAGTAGAGAGGTTAATCATTAACAGTGCCTAATTACATTTAAGCTAAACTATTAAGAAAATTTGAACACTTCTTACACTGAGAAGTATTCAAATGTGTGCGTGAACGATGGATCCAGCGATTGTGCAGCATGATTGATCGCTTGCGCAAAACACACACACACACACACACACGCACACACACACACACAGCTTGTATATATATAATATATATATATATATATATATATACAAGCTTTCATCTTTACATCTTTTTCAACATTTGAAGTATGAAGGTTTTGAAATGTAGAAGAAATAATTGTTCACAACTCTAAAGTTTATGTATCTTTTGAAGAGCTTTATAAAAGCCCAAAATATTATTTTGGCCGCACACTCTTATCAAACTGTAGAATCCTCTCCAAAAAAAGTATATATATATATATATATATATATATATACATATAAATAAATATAATTATATATTATGTGTGTGTGTTACTGTCAATTACTTAATTTAGACATTTTATTAAATGGCTAAATTTTTAGCCATTTAATAAAATGCTCAATTGGTCGGCCAGTTAACTAAATGGCTAAAATTTGCAAGGCAGTTAATTTAATGACTGAAATTTGTCGGCGTTTTTTAACATACTGCCTGATGTCCAAAATTATTGGACATAATTACATTTCTGGGCGACGGCAACTGCTGGCAAGTGCATTCGTTTGTACATTTCAACGCTAGTGTAAACAGTCACCATGGTAATGGCTGCTGCGAAAAGCGGTACGACAATTTCAAAAACTATTAAAACTGAACATTCAGTTACCTCATTACGAGATGGTCAATCCGGATTCAGTTTATGTTGGTCTTCTGTGTAAGAATTTATCAAGTTTTAAAGAACATCTAACATAAGGATATTTCACTGTAATTCATTACTTGATAAGTTATCTTCGATTTAAAGCGTTTAAACTACTAATTCGTTCCCGAGTGGAACTCATTGGAATTGCTTTCGATTTCTGAAACCATATTCAGTACCAATTTTTGGGTGCTACTGTAGTATGCGGTCTACCTACGATTCGGCGGTCTACGTTTTAATTATAACTTCTTATCTTGTTTACTAATTGTTTGTTTACATCCCATTGTCAATCGCCCTTGACGATTGGTTAGGTTTAGTCATGATATTTTCATTAGTTTTAACGAAAATATCATGATTAAACCTAACCAATCTAAGGGTGGACCGCATACTACAGTAGCACCAATTTTTGTGTATATGTCTATTTAGTTCAAGTTAAGTTTAAGGTTATTTAACTTTCAGTGGCTTGAGAGACATGGAGCAGAAATTTACTGCTAAGATCCTAAAAACTATAGAAGAACACAAGAAAAATATAATATGGCCAAGAAGCAAATATGAAGAAGTACTGAAAGCCGTGAAACAATCAAGGTGGGGGTCGAAATTGTAGAAAGGCGAACCTTTTGGTGCAATGACCTAGTTACAAGGTGTAGATGAGAGAGGGGGGAGAGAGAGAGGGGGGAGAGAGAGAGAGGAGGAGGATGTAGAAGAGAGAGAGAGCTGTAGACATAGTAGATAGGAGGGTAAACGTAATATTGAATGAGAGAAAAGCAGCTGCAACAGGGTTAAAGAAACAGGGTCAGAAAATGACAAAAAACTTCAAACAAAATTCTCAAAGAGGTAGAGAATAGAGATTGAAACCAATGTACTGCTACAGGTCCCCCATGTAGTCAGAGGAAAAGGGATACACGAAATATTATTGCTTTTATGATTAATAGATCAGAAAGAGGTTACAAACTTGCTACAAAGGATGGAGTCCTTAGTGGTCATTATTTGCGTTCACAATTTGAACTTTGTAATAATTCTTTTCTCTCATTCAACAGAGTAAACATAGATGAAGAATTGTCCTTCAGAGAAGCTGTGAAAATGCAGTCGTTTTGCTCGGGTTAAGGGTTTTCAAAGTACAACTGTGCTTCAGATCTTAAGACACGTTGTTGCTCAAAGCGATGCCTTTGTAAGCTATCTGGCCAACTATGTAAGAGTAGATGTCCTCCCAACCTGAATTGTAAAAACAAATAGAACTTGCGAAATAAATTTACTGTATTTATAGTCATTTTTTTATTCATCATTTTGTACAATAAAGTTATGAACCAGCATTAGCCGATTTCTTAAATTAACTTCGTTTTTTTCAGGCATTAAATTAAATGCCTATCAATTCCAATCACTTCATAAAATGCCTAAAATCAGTACTCATTAAATATAATGGCTAATTTTTTTAGGCATTTAATAAAATGCCTGAATTAATAATTGCCGGTAACATATTAATTATTAATTATGATAATAATAAAATAATCCTTATTCTCCTACAATAACAAGGTATACAAATATTAAATTATATATGAGGCGTTCATAAAAGAATGAAATTAAGCGGGATAAATTGATAATACGTAATAATTAATACGTGATAGAAAACAATCTGTAATCTGTATATATATATATATAGATAGATAAGATTGCCATTAAAGTAAAATAAAATAAATTTGAAGCAGTTTGAAATTAAAGTTAACATGCGTTAAATGTTAAAAGCATTAAATTGATATAGAGAAATACCCCCACCCGATCAAATGAACGATATTATATTGTTCTATAATTGCTGCTTATCTCTTTACCTTCCTTAAAAAGAGATACCACCAAAGAATACAGTACGTAAACTGTAACTAAAGCCGCCCACAAGACTTCCACCGACTTATAGAGGAAACACTCAAGTCTGCAGCCAATAACAATCCTGGTAGAACTTAGTCTGTATTATTAATTAATTATTAATTATGATAATAATAAAATAATCCTTATTCTCCTACAATAACAAGGTATACAAATATTAAATTATATATGAGGCGTTCATAAAAGAATGAAATTAAGCGGGATAAATTGATAATACGTAATAATTAATACGTGATAGAAAACAATCTGTAATCTATAAAATGGAGGAAAGTCCCCGAAACTAAGATAACTGAAGCAATACCTTTTTTGAATTTACTTAAGAGTACTTCAAACAGCGGTGAATATATCCACATGGCACATATGAATCATGTACTTACTACTTATGCCTAATTCTCGAATCGTAACAAATTGTGAGTGAAAATGTCGTATGCATCTGCGTTGGTTGTGTGTATACTGTACATAGTGATGCCCACCTTTTATGTTTCAGCTACACTTTATTCCCAGAGTTTATAACTCCAACTTAAAGTTATATTGTAATATACTTTATTATTTTATTGTTGTTAATAAGTTTTATATTAGGAAGATTATTAATATTTTTGCACGTTCGGAACAGTTTAAAAGGTTGGAGGGGAGAGCTACTGGTCGATAGTGCTTAGGCATTGCTCTCTTACCTACTTTGAATAAAGGGGCAATGTTCTCGTTCTCTAATGAAAGTTGAATTTGTCTTGCACTGAGCGATTTTCTCCATAGTTAGTTTAGTGGCTTGGCAATCAGAGCTGGGCACTTGCGGGTTTTTTTGCGGTACTGCGGTACTGCGGTACCACCGCACTACCAAACCGGTACCGCATAACGCAGTACCGCAAAGGATCGCTGAAAGTACAGGCTGTACTTTCAGCGATCCTTTGCGGTACTGCGTTATGCGGTACCGGTTTGGTAGTGCGGTGGTACCGCAGTACCGCAGTACCGCAAAAAAAACCGCAAGTGCCCAGCTTTGTTGGCAATACTCTCTTTACATTTCTTCAGAAACATGCAACTCCTTAATTACGACGCCTTCCAAGAACTCTAAATCCGACCTTGTTCTTGGCTGATTTGTATCTATGTCGAAGAATTCATCTGGATTCTCTACTTTCTTCTTAGACTTAGGGATGCCGAACGCAGGTTAAACTGTTCCTTGTTAAGCATCACTTTTATACATACTAATAGACGATATAACTCGTCGAATATGCTTAAGAGATTAAGCATTTCGCTCATTTTTTCTGGGTCATTTGTGTATTCGGTCGCCACATCTTTTAAGGTACCAACGCTCTCTTTACATTGTATTTTCCTTTTAGTAAACGTGTAGAAGTATTTTGGGTTATTTTTTGTTTTCTGCTACCTTGTTTTCATCACGTTTGTCTTATGTATGAATGTTTGTCTTGGATCCATTTTTATTACACATATAGCTTTTTCTCTACTTTGAGTCTCCTTCCTTCAGTTCTGTGTCCGTGGGATTTTCTACAGCTTCTTTCTGTTGTCTAAATAATGTTTTGATTTTTTTTTCGAGCTTGCTGCTTCTGCTTTTTATATTTCTTCAGACCTTGTTTCGGCAATATGGTTTTAGTTTCGTTTTCTCTTATATTGTAGATGGTACTGTATTTCTTCTGGAGTCTTTTGAAGCAGCAATTCCTAATTTACTTTCTTTAACTGTTCATTTACACTTTTTCCAATCTACTTTCTTTGAATTTATATTTAAACCTTCAAATATTTCTCCTGATTCTGGAATACGTTTTTGGCCTCCTGGCTACTAACTTTATTTGTATATCGATTAGGTTATGGTCATAGAAATTTGTGTGCGTTACCTTTTTAGCCATCATTATCTTCTTGTTATTTGTCAAAATTAAATCCAAAACGTTCTCTTTTATGGTCGCTTCATAGATTTTTCTAGTTAGACCGCAAATCTCATGAAAGATACAGTGACAAAAAAAGATTTTGAAAAGTTAAAAAAACTGTTTTCTTAAAATCCCGACAATTAAAATTTTAAAAATAAAAACTATATTATACGAGTATATATATAAATACAATACTTTTTATATTTAATATATTTTCCTCGTGGCTAATAAAGTTCAGTCGTTCGGATTTTAAAAAAGAAACTTAAAACTTTAAAAAGTTTTCTATCAATATTCAGAGACAAGTTAGAAAACGTTCAAAGATGAACAAAATAAATATGAAGTATACAGGGTGTTATCAAATTATGTTTCATAAATTAGTATACGTACATAGTCAGGACGTCAAAGTGAACAAAAAAGTTCCTATGAACGTAAATCCACAATCGCTTCGTTTCCGAGATACATCCCCTTTTTTGCCGAGGACGATCCAATTAAAATGAAAGTCATTAAAGTTTATCAAAGTTTATTTACAGCAAATGCTCTAAATGGTTTCCCTGCATAAGAGTACATGCTTCAACGCGTCGTTAAATTTTTGTCGCATACGTTCGAAAACACCTACATAGTCGCGTATTGTTTCTGAACAATCTTGAACGCGCATAAAAAGATTTTTTAAATAACCCCAAAAGAAAAAGTCAATTGCATTTAGGTCGAGAGACCTGGGTGGCCAAGCGAGGGGACCATACCGCCCAATCCACCGCTGAGGATTTTGAGCGCTTGCTGTAAATAAACTTTGACAAACTTTAATGACTTTCATTTTAATTGAATTGTCCTCAGCAAAAGAGCAAAATGTATCTCGGAAACGAAGCGATTGCTGATTTATGTTCAGAGGAACTTTTGGTTCACTTTGATGTCCTGATTATGCAAACTAATTTACGAAACAACATAATTTGATAACACCCTGTATAGAAACAACCCGAACGAAAAAAAGATAAAAAAATACGTTAAAAGAACGAATAGTTTTATATATATATATATATATATTATATATATATATATATATTATATATATATATATGATGAATGATGGATTAAACCAACGAAGAATAATGGTATAGATATGAGTGAGATATTCAATAGAATGTTATATAGAAACTGTTTTCCAACAAGACAGCAAACCATACAGATCACAAGCAACTGGCTTAAATTACGGGGATACGAAAGAGGTTCAATATACAATCGTTGGAAAATACTGCTTTGCCAATAGAGTTGTAGAAGAATGGAATAAACTGCTATTTCAAGCCGTGCCAATGACATATTAAATTGGTCTAAAAATTGATTAGACAAATACTATTGCTCCATCGGCGTCATATGAGGTAATATGAGGAGGTAATGAAGCCCTATATGTCTATTGACGAATCATTTTAAGGTACGTTTTGTAAATTATGCTTGCAAATGTACTGTAATTAGGGTCTAGCATGCAACCGCATACATAACTAATGGATCCTCCATTTCTTTTTTTTATGATACATATGGCAACAATTATGATTCTCTCTCTCTCTCTCTCTCTCTCTCTCTCTCTCTCTATATATATATATATATATATATATATATATATGCTACTTGTCCTTACAGAAAAAAAAAAGGCTGGCCAAAAAACTAAAATAGAAAATGTTAAATAAACACAGCAAATCGAAACATAGGCCACTAACTTTATACCGACTTGATTATATATATATATATATATATATATATATATATATATATATATATATATATATATATATATATATATATATATATATACATACAGAGAGAGAGAGAGAGTTACTGATATAAACTTTTAATATTCACTATACAAGACGAGGAAATTATATCGATTTAATGCAAGTATGAATACAATAGCTATTAGAGAAATAATTCATGCTTCGTATTTATGCATTATCCGAAAACAAAGCAGCAGTTTATCAATTGAAGTAATTCAGCCAAATGACAAGCAGGATCGATTCCTGAATATTTCATGAGTTTCGGGCGATGATGCAGACATCGCCACAAATGGATTGCTGAAATGCTACTTAAAGATCTTTGTGCAGAACGTACGGCGATGCCTTTACTTTCCTTGTTTAGTTCTAGACTAAGATAACCTTGACGCTCGTGACATATATATGTATAGTTTGTATACAATAATCCACCCGTCATAATTAAACAAAGGAATATACAGTATATCATCCGAGCGACAGGCTCTCTCTCTCTCTCTCTCTCTCTCTCTCTCTCTCTCTCTCTCTATATATATATATATATATATATATATACACATACAGGGTGTCCCATAAGTCCGGTCTCATAGGAAAATTTATTTTAAGTAAATTTATAAAAGTAATACGTTATATGTTAAGTTAAAACCCTGATATTGTTGGTAAGGTTACTCATTCAATGTTATGACGAGTTAGAATGTGTATTCAGGCTGAAGGCGGCCATTTTGAACATTTATTGTAGACTGAGCTGTACATACTCAGCACTTGTTCAATAAAACAGATTATTATGTGCGAACCACTCTTCAACTTCAAATATCCATAGCTCCGTAACCGTTGAGAATCGGACCCATGTTTATAGAACATTTTTGACTGGGAATGACCTCAAAAATAATAATCTGAAATATTGACATAAAGTCCTGGGACACCCTGTATGCAACCACATACAGTATATATATATATATATATATACACACAGGGTGGTCCAAAAGTCAGGACACACGGGAAATTTATTTATATTACTATTGCGTTGTTTTCTGTTCCAGGTGAGAGATGGGTAGAAAATTAACGAAATATAAGAGAGTGAATTTGGTCATTTGAAATCCGTTGTTTGCGGTGATCGTCCCCGGTCCTTGGAGGAACTGCAGAATCGAATAACGGCTGAATGTTCCAAGATTCCCCCCTCTTATGTTGAGACGTGTGAGGATGTCACTCAGAAGCAGCATTGAGAAGAGTATCTGGGTTAATGGGCCTCAGTTCGAGCTATTGCGAATAAACCAACATAATGCCTGAAACACATTATTTTTGGACCACCCTGTATATATATATATATATATAATATATATATATATATAACAGCATCACTATCACACCGGGAAAAGTAATAAAAAGTAATCTGAAGTAAAAAGTCTGGAAAATATTCAAGGATTGTTAATTAACAAATTTAATAATAATTTTTAAGTTCTTTTAACTTTTAAACATTTTTTTTCCTTTCTATTAAATTGTTGTTGTCGTTTTTTCTTTGAGTTGTAATTTTAAGGGTTTTTTGCAATTTCCTGAACTTCAACTAAGACCTGAAGTTACGACACAGACTCTCACAGTTTATGGCATGACGCTATTCCAGTAAATAACATGATGTCTCTCGATGAAGTTAAGCGTTCGTGTAATTTTTTTTTTTTTATGTCGGAAGGAGAGGGACAGGGGGGCGAGCTCCCTCCAAAATGCTCCCCTATAATATAAGAAGGAAAGAGCTCGTCTATGCGCGTAACACAACGAAATGATAAGTTTATTAACATGAAAAAAAATATGTAAATTTTGGCTGGACAGAGCGATAGGCAGAAACATTCGTTTAAAACAAAGTAATAGAATCTCTTTAGAAGATAAATTGACATTTTACTTAGTAACGAACTGAATTATATATATATATATGTATATAGAGGCGGGGCCACCAGCTTGACCTCCGCGTAAAGAGAGACCAACGCACGAAACAACATAAGGTATAAGATAGAACTAAGAATGGTCCCCTGAGGTTTTTTATGATACACACAGACCGTGCATGGAACAAGAACATGCACCGTCTGTCTGTATCATATATATATATATATATATATATATATATATATGTATATGGGATGAATTTCACAATTTCACACGTGAGATGAATGAATGATGCAAACCCAAGGAAAAAGAAATATTATCCCATTTTTTTAATAATTTTTCTTTTCCTTGTGAGTTTGCATTATATATATATAAATATACAATATATATGAAATGTTTGGTGTAAACCAAGTTATTTGTGAAGTTCTGTATTTGTTTTCTGATATTTTTTCGAAGGTTTAATCCCGAATTATATACTTCTAAATTTTCGAAATATTTATAAATTAATTAATTCATCAGTTTCTCCATAACGTTTTAGTAAAATTACTAACTTGATATACCGCGTAGCATTAAGTTTATAAAGGAGCTTTTTGCTTGCGATACGAGAGAGATACGTGTGAGAGATACATGTGAGAGATACATGCGAGAGATACATATAAGAGATACATGTGAGAGATACATGCGAGAGATACATATAAGAGATACATGTGAGAGATACATGCGAGAGATAGAAGAAATAAATGCGTGTGTCTGAGATTAAGAAACTAATATTAAGGTTGAAATTGTTTATTTTTTTTTCTAATTTGCACTTATAGTCACGAACATACACAAAATATGAGAAAACACTCCATTAAATGTACAGTATGTTACGAAACAGATATTATGAAGAAGTTCAAGGACAAATTTTATGAAGCAAGATAAAAAATTCTTTACTGCAAAAACTATACCCAACGTATTCTCCTTTCTTCTTCTTCTTCTTCTTCTTCTTCTTCTTATTATTATTATTATTATTATTATTACATGTAGTTTTTCATAATTTTGATATAGGATAAAAATAATACAAGGTCATCCCCAAATACAACGCAGTTCGGTAAAAGCGTGTAAAAATAACTTCGTGAAAGAGTTTCAGAAATTTGCTTTGACCCAGATACGTTGATCTCGTCTTTCTCTCTTGGCTTGATACTTGAAATAATCAATGTGATGAATCCCTCGGAAATCTTCAGAACTTGTCGTCGAGCAATAATTTAAATGAAATGGTAAAACGACAACGAATTTCCTACTCCTAGATGCATTAGTGTATTTTTTTTCTATTTACCAAAAAGGAAATTCTTTCCAACATTCGTATACGCAATATTAAAACACCCTGTATGTCGCTTTTCCTTGATTAAATAATGTGCGTTTTACGGTTTTCCACTCTTCAATTTAACAATGTACAAAAATGTTCTAAATATTCATCAGTCATCACGCTGAACACTTCCTAAATCAATCTTATTTTCATACTGTAAATAATTTCTACACCTTTTTTCAGAGTTTTCTTCGTAATAAAACTAACGACCAAAACCAGTTTCCAATAAATTGACTCTAATATATAATTTATGAAAGAGGAATTAATAATTCTTTACTTCAAAATTTTGACACACGAATAAGTTTTAATCATCGGAATAAATTACCAAATATGAAATATCAAATTACCAAGAACGCTTAACGAAAGAATACACACGATACAAGATAGTAACTTCATGCTTAAAAACGAAAAGTACACCAAAGACTAAAAAACTAGTGAGAAGGGAAGAAGTAGTGCTGGAACAAAAGAGAAAGCTTGAATCGCACAAATTCCAGGAGTGTAAGTCTGAAGACGTACACCCTAAAAAAATGTTTCTTCGTGATGAGGAATAGAAGTAGCAGATACGGAGCAAACTGCTTCTATTTCTACCCTTCTGTCTGCAAACATTGAATTGGAGAGGAAAAATGTCTGAATATGGAATGCACGCACAGTATTTCCACATTAAGGTACATAAAGAAGAGATAGAGAAAGAACGGCTCAACCCTAAATAAAAGAAGTAACAACACGACAATGAAGTATTTTTTTTTATAAAAAATAGAACATTAAAAGAATAACTGTTTCTTTTAATGAGAAAAGACCGAACTTTGCAGATATATGCACCCCAGTAATACATACACCACCCTCCCGTCCAACACCACCCTCCCGTCCAACATCACCTACCGTTAACTCAACAACCACAATGGTACCAAGGGCCGTATCCAGTATTCTCAAATGCAACGACCTACCCAATAACACAGAACAGGAACCGTCAAAATCGACCAGAAAACGACCATTATCCAAGACAACAGTACACCAAGATTATGAGCCCTGTAAATTTATTATACACAAATATACAAGGCATATGCACTGACCATGCAGACTGCAAGTTACAACACTTGCAAAACTTAGTTATGGAAACCAGTATAGCACATATATCATATACCTAAAGGAGACACGCTTGCATAAATACGAAAAAGGATGTGAAAATTACATCGAAGGCAATATGTGGAGTGAAGATAAGCGAATCAAACAACACAGCCAAAATTCTTATTTTAAAAGTAAAAGAACTGAAGCTAATCATTATGAACGTGTACAGACCATCAAACACCACAAAAAGTGAATTCCAGTTCGTTGCAAATGAAAGAGAAAACATGTTAAAATCATTTAAAGTCCCAGCACGAAATATTTTAATTTGTGGGGATTTTAACTTTCCATTTATAATATGAAAGAAAATGACGAAGTTATTTATGTTGAGAAGTTCTATCGCAACATTACAAAATATTATAGAACCAAGATAAAATGTTATTAGACATTATGAACATTATATTTACCCAGGAATTTCCTCGAGTTTCATATATAGAGACAGGTGAACAGCTAAATAATTTAATACTGGAATTCCCTTTGAGTTTATGTAGAGATATTATTTAAAGAAATATTTACTTATATAAAATTTTATTTTTAAATTCATCTTATTTTGAAAGGACTGAGTATTGTGCATAGACTCAGAATTAGAAGATGGGACAATAACTAACTGATTTAAATTTCCTCTCTGATTCTCTATAATCCTGTTAAAAATGTTTTCTTGGAAATTCTGACTTACGAATAATAGTGTTATTTTGTTAGCTACTGTTACAGATTATTTAGTTCTATTTGATTGGCGCATAATACGATGGTTTGGGCTGGAGACAAACAATAGAAATAATTTTATTATAACTAGTAAGGGGGGGGGGTAGAAATGAGAAATGGTGGGTCCATCTCTCCTTTTTGTGGATTTCGCCGGAGGTTCAAGGAGTCGGAGCTCTTCTATTAGATGGGTTACTTCGTGGCCATGTCGCAATACAGTTTCTAGTTGACTAGCGAAGTCAAACGACCCTAGTTGTTATGTCAAGAGTGTCTAACAAATAATTACAGAATGTTTACGCAGGAGTTACACGTAACCAATACAGCGATAGTCAACTTACGAGTATTTTAAACTTAATGACAACCTCAGATACGAAAGAGAGAAAGTAGTGAGGAGGAAAAAAGGTAGAGACTAAAGCCCACACATCTATTCACACACGCATCTTGGTAGACCAGCGCCCGAACATGGCTAAATTCTACACCTAAATGGCCCTTCATATTCCATGCATGGTGGCGTTTTCAGGATTTGTAAAAAAAAAATATATATATACCTTTATAAATAAAACAAATCATATTCAGTTCTAAATTAAATACAAGCTATATATCTCAGGAAATCTAAAAGAAAATAAGTTATTTCGTGCTTTCGAACGATATAGTCTTCCTCGTGAACTCTGCAAATTACATATTGACTTTACATTTAATGAGTACCAGAAATTCGCAGAACAAATATGAGTTATAATTTTTAATAACCACATTTTATCTCATTTGCTTTAATCATAAAAAAAAGTTAATAAAATACATCGTATTCATATCGTATTCAATATCTTATTCATATAACGACGTAGAAACATATTTCAATTTACTGAGTGTTCTTCACCGCTGTTGTTAACATTTTAGTGTTTACAAATATTGTTTTATGAAATATCTTAATTTAAAAGTATTTTAAAAACATAAAAACTGGTTTACAATTTAAAATGTTTTTAATTTAGATAAATGAGGAACAAAGTATTGTACTTCAAATTTCTAATTTAAAGAATTTTTTATTTTCATATAATTATTAGCCTTTCTTTATAAATTTTGTATAGGGTCTACCCTAAATTTTGTATTTTAGTCAACTTTAAGCAAGACATGTGAAATTTCTTGTCTAATCGTACTTTTGACACCTGAAATATTCATTATTTCATATATATATATATATATATATATATATATATATATATATATATATATATATTGGGTTTATACTGTAGCTACAAAAATACAAATAGACAAAAATGCTTAACATGTATTATTGAAAATAGTCGCAAAGTACCATGTTTAGAGTGTATTTATTTAACAAGAAAATCAGAGAGGAGGAAAGAGATTTTATTCAATACAAATAAAGAGGATTTTATCTCAGTCACACTGAAATATTATAACTTTAACTGGATATAAACGTAAAGAAGAAGAGAATAACAAATGCTATACAGTGAATAGAGTGAAATTCAAAGTGAATCATTACTCGAATTACATTAGATTATCCAGAATGCGTACAGCTGTGAATTGCTTATTCCAGGAAGGCAAAGAAGACTATTTTCATGAGAAATGCTGAGAGTTTATCGAACTGCTAAATTAGTCTTTGTTGCATTCTTTGATGTAACTCCTAATAAAATGATATATGTAACGTATATTTCAACTGTTAGTTGCTGCCTGTGTTATTATTTAAATTCAGTATTTTCATTACCCTTATATATATATATATATATAAGGGTAGAACGTTCTTCTACACAAGCGTCGTTCTTTACATTAATTATACTGTGTGTTGTTTGCAGTTAAAATGTATATGTGTGCGGCATGCGAAGGTGCCCCCTCAGGGCATTGGTTTCTGCTCGTATGTAGGAGAAATACGACTTCTGATTAATCGAGGCCCATGGTGTAGTGGATAGCATATCTGACCGGCAATCGGAAGAACCTGGGTTCGATTCCCGGGTGGTTACCTCATTCTTCATTTGTTCGTTCTCCCTCCTCATCTTGTGCGGAACGTTCTCCTACACAAGCGTCGTTCTTTACATTAATTATACTGTGTGTTGTTTGCAGTTAATATATATATATATATATATAAATATATAAATATACACATACACAGTATATATTCTTAATGCTCGCACACACATATATAAGTATGAGCATAAGTATAAATGGGAGAATAACTTCATTGATTTACATAAACCACCGTTCCGCCAATACACTCATTCAAGGTATAAGCAGCCGGTAGTGTCGTTGCCAAAGTGTATAGATCGTATAGGGTCAGCGTATTAACGAGGATCACGTACAGGCTCACCACCGCTAGAAGCAACAATGCTCTGTGTTATCCTAATCCAATGAACACCCTGGTTCATATCCATTTTCATGCCTATGTCCTTAGTTTGCATTGCAGACACTACTGTCTTTGTAGGTTCGGGTGCGTGATTCTTCAGGAGCAAGATGTACCAAGGGTTTGTGTTCCCCCCCCCCCCGAGCAACACAACTGTACTTGTTTCAGTCATAAACACATTCATACCACTCTAGGCTTGCTCTACACAAACTTGGCCGAGGACTCGTATAGTTTTTGGAGTTCCAAACCTTCCTTTTTTGAAGCCCATCCCTTTAGTTTATTTCGGCGTAATATATTAACGTAAGTCCCGTACGATTTTAAAGAAAGGCCATAAACCTAATCAAAACATAAGAAAATTTATAATTTAACCAATCCAACCAAATAAATGTTTTGGGATCACAACCCCATTAAGGTCGGGAGGTATTTAAAATCTATTTGGTAAGAGAGGTTAAAGATAGTTTTATGATCAAACACCTTGTGAACTACGCTATTATGAAAGCTTTTCTTTAAACTTTGCTTAAACAATTTTCTAGTAATGGAACAGGATAACGTAGCTGGTGTGTATAAAGTAACGCAAGTGAAGAGACAAATCCGATTTGAATTATATTAACGCGAGTGAACATGGACGAGTAATATTTATTACATGTACTTTACAACAACTGTATATTCGATAGTAGGTTTATGAGAAGTATTGAAAATGTTTTTACGAGTTAAAAAAGAAGTTGAAACACGTTTAAACCAGTTCAAATCGGGTTTGGCTCTTCACTTGCGTTACTTTATACACAGGCTCTTCACTTGCGTTACTTTATACACACCCTGTAGTTTAATATCAATGTTCATAATACTGTTTAAGCAAACCTATAAATGGGTATTATAATAGCGTAGTTCACAAGGGGTTTGATCATAAAAATAGCCTTAACCTTCTCTACCATGTAAATTTTGAACACCATTCGACTTTACCTAAAACAATTGAAATTAACGTACTGTAGTTTTTTAATTGTAAAATACTATTAAAACTCGCCTAATAAGGACCAACCCAGATAATTCAGTTTGTTGTTTCTCTTCTATTGGATATAAACAATGGGAGTTAGTTTCAATATAGGTCAAACGAAGAAAAACTTTAGATGTCAAAGTAAAATGGCATAAATATGCTTGGAGAACCTCAAATAATATTCTATTGCATCCATTAACCATATGCATATATTTAATCATAGCAGTAATTGGGAAGGTTCTAAAATCCTATTGAAAAATAAAGATATAACTGAAAAGAACATTCTCGAACGTATATTAATGTACGAGTATTGTACTTTGTAAATAATTTCAATAATATTTCGGGGACTTATAAAGTAGACGAGGTCTTGTTAAAATATTCTTTTCCCTTAATCACTACTTGTTAATTATATGATAACTAACTCCTAACTATTTTCTTTTACGCTATACAAGTAACTTATATACGCTGCTTTATGCCTTCTCCCTTCATTCCCTGAGAGGGTGTATTGCTAAATAAACGAAAAGCCTTGGAATCGCTTTTAATTTTTTCTTGTGGGTGTGCATCATACCGTGTATATATATATTATATATATATATATTATATATATATATTATATATATATGTGTGTGTGTGTGTGTGTGTGTGTGTGTGTGTGTGTGTGTGTGTGTGTGTTTGAAGGAGCCTCGCGGAACCTGTGATCCTACTCATGACCAAACCTCCCTCGACTGACTTGCTTGCATAAAGCAATTTTATCAAGTCCAACAAAGCGTGAAACTATGTTCATAAAGGACTCTGCATACGTCACACTCTCAGTTCATCATCGCCTTCAATGTGGCTTCAGGTGACAATCAAAGGGTCAGCTAAAGAGCTCAAACTTTAATTAGACGTTAATCTTACACCTTCAGACATAGTATGTCGTTTGAAAGCTGCAATGGAATTTTACTGGCACAAATTTCGTGATGTGAAAATTCGAACTATATATATATATATATATAAAAAATTTAGTGGTGGACCGGATATCCGCATCATTTTTAACATCCGCATCCGCAGTTCTGACTGCGGATGTTATACGGATATTACCTCTAATAAATTATGCAATTTACAATTAAATTAGCTTATAAAGTAGCTTATAAGGCCCAGTCATGCACATTTCATATAAAGTATTAATTATTAATGAACAAACAAATATATAAACCTCAAAATATAAATACCTGGTAACAGAGAAAATTGAATGAAACTTGTTTCATTGAATTTTCTGTGGCTGAAACTCTTGAGAAAGTTATTATTTTTATCATAATGAAAACATTAATATTAATTTTAATTCTTATGCATTGCCTGCCATAATAGTTCTTCTTCCGCAGCCTTATTAGCCCACTTCTATGTGGGGTCGCTGTTGCAGATCCTTCTTCTTCATTCACTTCTGTCTTGAGCCACCTCTTCCTCCAGTCCCTTATCACTATCTTTCTTCAGTCTATCCCGCCACCTCATCTTAGGTCTACCTCTTCTTCTCGTGTCTGGAATTTCCATCCTCAGCATCCGTCGTCCCACATACTCCTCCTCCCTCCTCTGGACATGCCCAATGCCCATACCATCTCAGTCTCTTTTCCTGTGCCTTCTTGGAGATTTCCATTACTTTTGTTGTTCCTCTTGTTATAATGGATCTGCATTCATAAGGTTTTGGCAAATGTTTTACGGCCAGATGCCCTTCCTGCCGCTAACCCTCCTCCTTTCTCCGGGCTTGGGACCGGCTGAGACTTGGGCTGGCTTGCCCACTCCCAGGCGGAGTTAATTAATTGCCTGCCATAATAGTAATATCATGAAATTTTAAAAATTGTCATATATTCATAATTCTATACTATATTGATAGATTAACTAAATATCCACATCCGCATCCGCGGATATTAAAATTAAAGATCCGCATCCGCAGATGTTGAAAAACTGACATCCGGTCCACCACTAATAATATATATATATAATATATTATATATGTAAGGGGTTCCAAAAAACCTTAGCCCCCTCCCATTTGCAGCTTACATGTTTACTTATATCGAAATAGTTTTTAGTGATTATAAAAATATATAAAATTCTTTATTTATTGCAGGTATTAAAATTACTCTAGCTGATAAAGTGATAATATAATGGCTTCTCAATTAATTGGTGATTCGGAGAGGCAACGTGTGATAGATCGCATACGAGCAATAACATTTCGGGAAGCTCGTGATGCTGGAGCCACCTTTATAACACGTTCATGGGTTGCCAAAAAGTTGCGAAGAAGTGAGGACTTTGTCAAAAGAAATTGGAATAAACTTTGGATGAATGTAAATGGATACAATCAATCTGGGCGCCCAAATTTGCCACTCTCTCAGGAAACAAAGGACATCATTGAAAGCGGTACGGGTAAGCGGAAAAACAGCTGTGCTAAACTTTCTAGAGAGATCGAAGTGTTGAGAGGAAAGATCGTTAGTGGTGAGATCATTCGACTGTACCGTCATAGGCAAGGTTTAAAGCCTTGGCATGAACTTCCAAAGCAAAGAAAAACTCAACTTAACATCGATGACAGAATGTGGTTTGCCCATCATCTTGAAGATTGGGATGTGGATGATTTCATGCATTTAGCTGTCTCCGATTAATTTTTTGTTTACGTAACACGTCGGCCTAACTACCAAAATGATCGAGTGTGGGCCACAACACCAGATGAAATCGATGACAATGAACATTATCGCGAATTATTAAAAAGTCCAGACTGTGTTGGTGTGTTTGTTTTGTTCACTGCAAAGAAGCTCATGTAGGTGCTGAAGCCAAATGGTCAGAGTTGGGATGGACAGTATTTTCGTGATATTATTCTATCCCAGCATGTCATTCCTTTCCTAAGAAACCCAAACAATGTTATGGATGTCGATCAGGTCACACTTCTGCACGATAAGGCCCCCTGCTTTAAGGCATTAGCCACTCAAAAGTTGTTGCGGAACCATGAGATCGATTTCTTTGGAAATGAAGAATGGCCAGGAAATTGTCCTGACCTGAACGTCTATGAACACATTGGATCAGTTATAAAGGACAGGGTTGAATGTCTCTTGTTTCAAGAACCTGCAGCAAATCGATTTTCGCAGGATACAATGACGCAGTACATTGAAACTGTTTTAGCAAATTTGCGTAACGATCAAGATCTATTCACGTCACTTTTGGCAAGCTACCCAAAGCGAATTCAGGCTGTCTTGGAAGCCAATGGCGGGAACACCAAGTTTTAATTGTTTCTCATTAAATGCAGGATTAAATTCTCTTTTGTAAGGTATGTTTAGTTTTACTGTACCTCTAATAGTTTAGGCCATGGGCGGGGGCGCTAAGGTTTATTGGAGCCCCGTATATATAAATATAATATATATATATAGAGAGAGAGAGAGAGAGAGAGAGAGAGAGAGAGAGAGAGAGAGAGAGAGAAAATACTGTGTCCCATTGTGCTAATTCCTGCCTGGATCATTATTAACCAGTATCGTCAGGGCGGACTGACAGAAACCTGGGCCCTCAGGCATAATGAGGTCCTGAGCCCCTTGAAATCCGATTTTTTTCATATTACAGTTCGATTAGTTACCCAATTGAGAACACTCTCACTGTTTTATGATGACTGCGGGCCGGGCCCCCTAATGGCCCCCCTAATGGCCCGGGCTCTCGGTCCATACCCGATTGCCCGACCGCTCAGTCCAACTCTGAGTATCGTTAACCAGTATCGAGTCGAACCCGCAATCCCAGTGTCTTCACTTCGCTTAATGGGAACCCACGATTGCAAGTGAGAAATGTTTACCTCAGCCAAAGAAAACCTTAGAACTTCGTTCTTTGATTCTCAAATTTGATAAACGATCTTTGCATCCGAAATTTCGATGTGATCTCAAAATGACGGAAAATTTTATACTTCTTTTTTTTTGAGGTTTTACAAAGAAAGAATTTTGGGTCACTCTCATCTATTAACGAACTCTTTCTCTTTTAATGGATGAACTCAATTAGTTATCAAAAAGTAACATATCTAAAGATTAATAGAAAGTACTGATAACACACTTGTGTATGAAGTGTGTTTGTCTGGACGTGTCGGTAAAGAACATATTTTTGGTTTTACACGAGTCGTTTCGCTCTAAAAGACTGCAATATTTGATTGATTTACATGCCATATATATATATATATATATATATATATATATATATTATATAGATATATATATATATTATATAAGAGCAGTGAGGTTCGCAATATTTCAAGCAATTGTTTAGTATACATTCAACTATAAAAAGTATTAATATGGGAGGTAGGACAAAACTACTAAGAAGCATTGTGAAGTATGCTCTTGGGTGCATTTTGGCGCCATTTCTCCTAAAATATACCCTTTCAATTTTTATATATAGGCCTCCGAATTGACGTAATGGTCGCAACGCGGAGTTGTTGAAAACAATATTGAAAAGATAATGAAAACATATCCACGTTGTACGCGTAAGATACTCCGCGTTCATCCATTTTTTATCCATCCAGAGCTATTCATTTGCTAAATATCTTTGCTCTATCTAAGAAGGAGCTTAATGGTGTATCCTTTCGGCATTCGTTATTGTATTATAAAGGCACCTTTAGGATATCTAAAAAAAATTTGCCCTTTTCTGGATATTCGTTTAGCATAAGAAAATTAGTCTTAAATAGATATCGAACAAATAAATAAAAGATATCTAAAGATATCTAATTATCTCTTTAACCTATAAATTGGTGACTATAACTCGGGCAGTATATATATTATATATATATATATATAATATATATTAGGGTGGTCCAAAATTTGGGCTAAAATTTCAAAATAGTTGGAAATGCTCTCCATATGGCTGCTCTTATTCCTTTAAATGTGAAGTGATTTTGTGCAAAATATCTGTCGATTCAGTACATAATAAGAGGTCGCTGTGATTTTCACATTTTCAATTAATTAATTAGCTAATCATTTTCTACCCGCTTCATTTCTAGAGGACAAAGCAGTCACGCCACATTGACTCCGCTCACCTTTCAGAGGATGATGCAATTGTTCGATTTCTTGTATAATGCTGTTTGTAAATCAGACAAATCATTTACTCATGCATCATTTCAAGTTTAAATTTGTTGGAGGACAGTTTTAAGTTCGTTCAAACTTCAAGAGCTTAGGAATAGTATCTCATGTAAGTATTAATTCATATGTATTATATTTTATTCAGTATATATATATATTTTGGATAATGTTGTCGTTAGTGAAGGGGAAGTAATGCGCTATATTGATAAAATGAAAACGCGTAAATCACCGGGTCCGGATTCCATATATCCCATACACTAAAAGAATTAAAAGATAGCATTGTTGTGCCGCTAACAAAGATTTTTAATGCGTCCTATTTCTGAGGGGTGCGTACCAGATAATTTCAAGTTAGCAAACGTAACACCTATCTTTAAGAAAGGCGATAAAGGTGCGGCGGGAAATTATAGCCAATCAGTTTAACGTCTGTTGTAGGTAAGCTTTTGGAATCATAATTAGGGATCGTATAGTCGAACACTTAGAATACCATAAACTTGTTAGAAATACGTAGCACGGATTTAGGCGAAACAAATCTTGCTTAACTAATCTTTTAGAATTTTTCCAAAGCGTGGTTGACGATTACGATAGACATCGGGCGGTTGATGTAGTGTATTTAGATTTTCAAAAAGCGTTTTACACCGTGCCGCACAAAAGACTCATTGAAAAACTAAGGCTATGGAATCAGGGGTGTAGTAATAATTGGCTAGAAGAGGGGTTGCGAGGCAGGAAACAGAGGTGGTCGTTGATGGAGCGGAGTCGTGCTGGGCTAATGTAGCGAGTGGCGTTCCTCAGGGTTCTGTATTGGGCCCCTTGCTTTTTCTTATATATATTAACGATTTAGATGTCGGCCTAGTCAGTACAGTTTCAAAGTTTGCGGATGACACGAAGCTGGGGGTAGGGCGATTAATGACGAAGATAGAGGTAAAATTCAGGAAGATCTGAAAAATCGTTGATTGGTCAGTCACATGGCAAATGAGATTTAACGTTGATAAGTGCAAAATTTTGCATATAGTTCGCGTAACGGTAAATTTTGCGTATAGTATGTCAGGGAAAGATTTAACAAGCGTAGAGCAGGAAAAAGATTTAGGAGTTATAGTCACTGGTGATTTAAAAAGTACGAAACAAAGTACAGCAGCGTCAATAAGGCGAACAAAGTGTTAGGTTTTTATAGCTCGAAATTTTGAGTACAAATCGCGCGATATTATAGTTCCACTTTATAAATCATTAGTTAGACCCCATTTGGAGTACGTGGTCCAATTTTGGAATCCGTATATGCGCAAAGATATAGACAAAATCGAAAGAGTTCAAAGACGAGCAACTAAGATGATTCCGTCGCTTAGGTCAAAGTCGTACGAGGATAGGCTTAAGGAGTTAAAATTGACAACACTCGAGACCAGGAGGTTAAGGGGTGATCTAATCCAGGTTTTCAAAATTATGAATGGGTTCGATACGTAGATAGAGATAACTTTTTCGAAATATCTCAATATAATAGGACTAGAAATAACGGGTGTAAGTTGACAAGTAGAAGGTTCGAGACAGCAGTTGCGAAAAACTTTTTTACGCATAGAATAGGTAAATAGCTGGAATAGTTTGCCGGTAGAAGTAATTAGTAGCACGTCTATAAACATGTTTAAAAATCGATTAGACGCATATGTTGATAGAAAGGGTATAGTTTTAAGGTAGTAAAATTAAGGCTTTCTGGGATAGATCCCACAGCTCAACACAAGTGTTGTGGGATATAGGGAGGCAGCGTTTGGGTTAGGGATACTCTGTCCTTACACACCCCATTTAAAGAGATTCCTCTGCCGAGCGGTGCCCCCCATAGTACTGTGAGGTATTGAAAAACTCATGATCTTCACTTGCCCCACAAACATCTTTAAATGGGAGACCCAAATGGGTGCACACACATTTCTACATTACTGTACAGTCTTTACAGCCACACCTACTCTTTTCTCGTAAGTGTATATATTGTAATGTATATGATTGTAATTTTGACTTGGTCCGCTATCGATATGGACCGTGACTTGATGGATACCGTAATGAAATTGACTGGATTCTTTGGATCCGATATATTTGCATGTCCTTTATATAGATATAGAGTGTAACATATTTGTGGATAGTAGTCTATTATGACTTGATCCTCTGGATCAGAGATTCTATCTTTAGTTTTAAATCGATAATTAATTAGTTTTTAAATTGATAATTATTTTAGTTTCGTAAAAATTGGTCGTTGCCAATTTACCGGCAGTTTTTTACATAAATTTCTTATGTTCTTGTGGTTCGGAACCCACGTAAAATTGTAGGTCCCCTCCGCCACCACGGAGGACATACCAATACACGAACACAGTTAGGTAGACTAGCCATGAGTGGATCCTAGGGTCCTTTGTTGGTCTGAAACATTATAACATTATAACATTATATATATATACAGTATATATATATATATATATATATATATATATAGATATATATATATATATTATATATATATTATAATACAGGGTGTGCCAAAAGTCTGGATCCATAGGAAAATATTTATTTTAATACATAAATTACAACAAATGGTAAATACTTAAAATGAATATCAACTTAATCGTAAATGCGTATCCGTGATACTGTACAGTGGTTCGTACTCCAGTATAAACAACAATTATAGCAGTAGTATAGCCGAAAAAGGGGAGAGTGCAAGAATGTTGCCAGGTTTATGTAATGTTGCAAAGGGGGTGGGCGTTGTTGTAAAGGGGGTGGGGTTGTTGCGAAGGGGGTGGGGTTTGCAAAAAAAAAAGGAAAAGAAAAAAAGAAGAAAAAGAAAGAAAAAAGAAAAAATTCCCCCAAAGGGGGATGCTGCAGGTGCAACAAGGGGGGTCATGAAACTTGGAGGCGGCGTTATCCCCCAAGAGAAAGAAGGAGGAGAGAGAAAGGAGGAGGAGAGGTGTTCACCTGCAGGAGCCAAGTGCACACTAAGACTTCAGCCGAGTTGGCGTTGTTTTAATAGCTCCTAATCAGCCAGAATCAGCCAGTTGGCTGGCCAAGGTGAGAGAGACGCCTGAAGGAGAGAGAGAGACAGCTGAAGGAGAGAGAGACCTGAAGAAGAGAGAGACGCCTGTAGGAGGGAGAGACGCCTGAAGGAGAGAGGAAGGTACACATGCAGGATGTACACATGCAGGAGGTAACACACATACGCATACATGCAGGAGGTACACATGCAGTAGTTACACATGCAGGATAGAGAGAGAGCTGAAGGAGGGAGAGAGACGCCTGTAGGAGAGAGAGAGAGCTGAAGGAGGGAGAGAGACGCCTGTAGGAGAGAGAGAGAGAGAGCTGAAGGAGGGAGAGAGACGCTTGTAGGAGAGAAGAGAGAGACGCCTGAAGGAGAGAGAGGAGAGAGAGAGTAGTTGCCTTTAAGGCATATTATTTTCGTTTTCCTAACCTAAGAGGCCACTAAGGGGTTTACCCAAGGACCAGAGGTCCTTGCTCGGCTGGAGCGAGCTGGGAATGAGTCTTCACCAGCTTCTCGATCTTTTATAAGCCTCTATTCTGGCTGAGTTTCCAGATAGCGCAATGTGTTCCAGATAGCGCCATGTGTCCCATTAATCATCCATTGTGCAACACAATATGACGATAGTTATTCCAATTAAATTCTGTTTAAATACACCTTTATTAATTGCATACTTTCCAGTTTTTTTTGCAATGATCGGATTGCTAGATATATTTATTATGCTATATATATATATATATACATTCTTTTCTTATGTTAGGTAAATATATATATAATATTATATATATAATATATATTATTATTATTTTAATAACATTTAATTTTAGTTTAGAAGCAAATTTAACATTAACTTCATTGAACTTAAAGAACAAATAACATAGTTTACCTTCGAAAACTTAATAGAAAACTTCATTTCACGGTAAACTATGTTATTTCGTTTACTATAATTATACAGTCCTTTAAACAGCTTATGATATATATATATATATATATATATATATATTAGATATATATATATATATATATATATATATGTGTACATGAAGCCAATTAAATTCTACTTATTAATAAATAACTTTTTACACACAAACTACATCTTAACTGCAAACACCTTGCACATCAATTCTTATTATCATTATTATTATTATTTTATTTCTACAATGAACGGGGTCGGGTCGAAGAACGGGTGAGAGATCTTCCCCCCAATTATATAGATATATTATATATATAAATATATAAAAGAAACGAGTACAACTCATGCCACACACACACACACGCACACACACACACACACACGATGAAAGGCAGAAGCTAAATCAGTTCGAATCGTGTCCCTAGAGACCTTTTTCGGTCGAGGGATTATCCTTCTACAAGCTATTCGAGCAGAAATCACCACTGACTTCAGATTTAATATTGTCATTGTTATTACTTCTACAATGAAAATATTTACGCGTAATTTGTATGGTGTCATATAGAAATATAATGATTATATATATATATATATATATATATATTAGTGTAGATGAATCCAATTAAATTCTACTTATGGCAGAGTTTGTTTCTAGTGAGAAAGGAAAGCCTATGTTCTTGTGAATGGGTTTTTATATGTAAGAGATCAGCAAAGCCCAGCTGTTCATCATTCCACATAATAAATAGTGGTTGGCAGATAAACGGGTATCCTACGTGTCCTAGTGGTTAAGACGCTGGGGCTGTTGATGGTTCCACGTTAAACTGTAGGTCTAAGGTGGTCATTACACATAATAAAAGAAAGTGGTTGGCAGATAAATGGGTACCCTACGTGTCCTACTGGTTAAGACGCTGGGCTGTTGATGGTTCGGAGTTAAACTCTAGGTCTAAGGTGGTCATTCCACATAATAAAAGAAAGTGGTTGGCAGATAAATGGGTACCCTACGTGTCCTAGTGGTTAAGACGCTGGGCTGTTGATGGTTCGGAGTTAAACTGTAGGTCTAAGGTGGTCATTCCACATAATAAAAGAAAGTGGTTGGCAGATAAATGGGCACCCTACGTATCCTAGTGGTTAAGACGCTGGGCTGTTGATGGTTCGGAGTTAAACTGTAGGTCTAAGGTGGTCATTACACATAATAAAAGAAAGTCGTTGGCAGATAAATGGGTAACCTACGTGTCCTAGTGGTTAAGACGCTGGGGCTGTTGATGGTTCCACGTTAAACTGTAGGTCTAAGGTGGTCATTACACATAACAAAAGAAAGTGGTTGGCAGATAAATGGGTACCCTACGTGTCCTAGTGGTTAAGACGCTGGGGCTGTTGATGGTTCCACGTTAAACTGTAGGTCTAAGGTGGTCATTACACATAATAAAAGAAGTGGTTGGCAGATAAATGGGTACCCTACGTGTCCTAGTGGTTAAGACGCTGGGCTGTTGATGGTTCCACGTTAAACTGTAGGTCTAAGGTGGTCATTCCACATAATAAAAGAAAGTGGTTGGCAGATAAATGGGTACCCTATAAAGTGGTTGGCAGATAAATGGCTACCCTACGACCCTACGTGTCCTAGTGGTTAAGACGCTGGGGCTGTTGATGGTTCCACGTTAAACTGTAGGTCTAAGGTGGTCATTACACATAATAAAAGAAAGTGGTTGGCAGATAAATAGGTACCCTATGTGTCCTAGTGGTTAAGACGCTGGGCTGTTGATGGTATTCAAATAACGGGTATGCTTGTATGAGTTTACAATTACTTCATTATTGCTCTGCATTACGCAGTATATGCGGCTTAATAATATTTCACCGCTTAAAGTATAAGGTAACCTGTACTCGATATGAAGGGCATTCATATCGTTCAGTACTATTTTTGTTCCCACTTTACAAAAATGAAACACAAATAATTGTCCCCCGAGCCCCATCTATATATGTAATAAACGAATAAACAACTCGCGCACACACATACAGACACACACACACACACACACACACCTGTATATATAATATATATATATATATATCATGAAAATCAGGAAAATAACAAACGTGTATTAATTAAAATGAAACTAACATACGAGCCTCATTCCCCAACCCGGCTATATATATATATATATATATATATATATATATATATATATATTTATATATATATATATATATATATATATATATATATATATAATAATAATAACGAATAAAAACTCGCACACACACACACACACACACACATACACACTTCCCGGAATTTATTAACAGGATTGAATAAAAGTAAAAGCAACTTTCAATATATTTTAGTAATATAACAGAATTAACAAAGTTACCCATAAATATTTCGTTAGACAGAAAATGAACTTTTATAAGGGAAGCCCAACTAGCTATGAATATATCACCAAATCAAAAATAATAACAAACGCTTTATTTACGTTTGTTAAAAAAAAAAAAAAAAAATTCGTTTTATTCTTTCCTTATTGATAACTTATTTAAACTACACATTTATTATATCATTCCACTTGACAACCAGAACTTCTCCCCGTGTGACAAATGAATAATTATAGTAACCTCTGTCTTGTTTTTTCTGGTCTACATTCTTCAAGGGACAATCTTGCAACCTATTTTCTCTGACAGTACCTGTGGCTCTTATTCCATGCATTTGTAAATGCACAAGTAAGTCTCTGGAGGTGAACAAATTATCGAAATATACACATGATGAATATTGCATTACTAGTCCTTCATCATGCTGAGAACTACCTTTGTTCCTAGATTCAAATCGTCATTTGGCTGCCCTGAAGATTTTCCACAATACAAATCAAATTTGTAACAGTATCCTGAAGCTCCACATAGAGCCCAAAGTTTATATCCAAATCTTATTGGCTTTCCTCTAATAAATTATTTCAAGGAATGATGACCATAATAGCCAACCATCATTTCATCTACTGATACATTTTTTTTTTTTTTCCATGACTCCAATTGCTGAAACGAATTGTTAATTTTATTGAATAAAACTCTTACTTTGAAGCCCCGATCTCCTTTGCATTTTTCAGCTTCAGAACTATCTGTGAAGTGTAAAAGGCTCTTTATTTCAAGAAATCGATTCGGGACAATGCTCTTTTACAATACAATGCCCAAGTCTTCTTCATTTGACCAATAATGTCCTTCAGAGGGCAATCGATGGTATCCTGTGAATACATATTCCAAAAAATTGCTTTCATTTCATCCATGGACACAGTAATACAGCACTGAATAGAAGCTATTTATAAAAGAAAATGGGCTTTTGGTACAACTTGCATAATTATGATAGAGTCCTAGTCCAAACGTATTTGTCACGCAGTTTACAAATTAGTTGACAAATTTATGAAAAAAGTGTGTGGAAACCATTCATGTGCAAAAGTCTTAGTTTGATAAAATATGGTAAATGTGGTACACAGTAGCTCTTTAGTTAATTTCAAGAAAAATTTAGACACTTTCATGAGTGAAAGAGATAGTTTGTAGATTGTATATCGTGTATATCCTTAGTTTTCAGTTTTGTAGGCTCTTTTGGTGGATGTAAATAGTTGTATATTAATTAGCTAGTTTGAGGGTCTTCCGGAACGCTTCTTGTGGACATTCTGAACAGTTCCATCGGCTTCAAACTTATCTCTAATTCGAGTGATGGTAAGTCGCGTTGGTGGATCTGTTTGTCTCGTCATGATATACATTAATATAGTGATAAAAATACTTAAGATTGTCCATGATCACGAGATTCACATTTTCAGTCGTAGGGTATGAGTAATCGACATGGTGTAGCATGACGTAATGCCGCTTGTCACACCACCCATCCGCAAGACTCATTATCCATACCTGCTGCTTCTCTTCTGCACGCGTTGTTTCTTTTACTTTACGGTATATGTGAGACTTTATAAAGTTTAGCTCTGCAGCATACTTCAGCACATCGTCAGTGCAACGAAAGCCTTCAATGGTCTCACCAGAACATCCGTAGAGTATTTGTACATCTTGGAACTTCACACAATCCAATGTGGTTTTAAAAGAGGCATAGGAGGGGGAATAGGAAGTTTTTCGGTATCCACCACATCCTGGCACTTTGCTGAATACCATTTCATAAACGTTGTACAAGCAATATTAAAGGTAGCCATTTGAATACACGTCTGATTTTTCTTCTGAATACACGTCTGATCTCTCGGTCTTACTGCAGTCGACTGACCACGCAGGGAATCACAGATAGTAGCATGACTCACGGTCTTACAGTGGGCGGAGCTTAGAATTTTCGCCTGTGCACACACAAAGGAGAAAGTGAAACGCTAATTGAAACATGAGTTATTTAATAAACGAGATATTCAGTTAACACAAGAAATAACAGAAAACACAAGAAAAAACAAATGCTTAGATTTGGTGATCACAAACAACAGAAACCTAAAGAAACCTGTACTCGATATGAAGGGCTTTCATATCGTTCAGTACTATTTTTGTTCCCACTTTACAACCTGATGGTAAGTCATCTTTAAATACGTCTAGAATACAATCAAAAGCACGCACAAAGAGTTCATCGTTAGTTACATTATTAAACACAAGTTTATAAACACGCTTTTCCAATCGAGGGTTTATTTCTACCGACCCGAGCTTTTCAATCGTGAACACGTCTTCACTCAACATAGCGGCAATTGAAATAATCTAAATCGTTACGACAACTGCGCATTATATAAAGAAATAGTTCTTCAGGATAATTTTCACGAACTAGGCATATTTTATAATGTTTTACTAAACATCTTCACACACCGGCGCACTATTTGAGAGGAACATATGCTCATATTTTTCCTTTCTGCCCGTCAAACGATACTCATCTCTAAAGTCTGTTAAAAACTCACGCAGGACACTAGCCACAACCTCACTACGAACCTCGTCATGATATACATTAATATAGTGATAAAAATACTTAAGATTGTCCATGATCACGAGATTCACATTTTCAGTCGTAGGGTATGAGTAATCGACATGGTGTAGCATGACGTAATGCCGCTTGTCACACCACCCATCCGCAAGACTCATTATCCATACCTGCTGCTTCTCTTCTGCACGCGTTGTTTCTTTTACTTTAGACTTTATAAAGTTTAGATCTGCAGCATACTTCAGCACATCGTCAGTGCAACGAAAGCCTTCAATGGTCTCACCAGAACATCCGTAGAGTATTTGTACATCTTGGAACTTCACACAATCCAATGTGGTTTTAAAAGAGGCATAGGAGGGGGGGAATAGGAAGTTTTTCGGTATCCACCACATCCTGGCACTTTGCTGAATACCATTTCATAAACGTTGTACAAACAATATTAAAGGTAGCCATTTGAATACACGTCTGATTTTTCTTCTGAATACACGTCTGATCTCTCGGTCTTACTGCAGTCGACTGATCACGCAGGGAATCACAGATAGCAACATGACTCACGGTCTTACAGTGGGCGGAGCTTAGAATTTTCGCCTGTGCACACACAAAGGAGAAAGTGAAACGCTAATTGAAACATGAGTTATTTAATAAACGTGATATTCAGTTAACACAAGAAATAACAGAAAACACAAGAAAAAACAAATGCTTAGATTTGGTGATCACAAACAACAGAAACCTAATACTTTAAAGAAAGCATTCTATTAAATACTTTTAGCCTATGTTCACGAATTAATACCGGTTTTAAAATAGATTCGACAAGAAGACCGGCTGGACTGATTTTATAGAAATTCAAGGATTCCAAGTTGATCACGAGAGAAGTTATGTAGTCATCTTCCATGCTGCAAAATCTCGTCGTTAGCCTGCCTGCTCAGAGCACCGACAAGAGGTAAAATCGAATCCACATCAACACAAAATTTTAGTCGCTAAAATAACAGCCTGAGTATTGTTCATGTTCTAAATTATCTTTGATTCGTTTTGATAAAATTGAGTAAACTGCAGCCTTTGTTTCCTGATCAGAAACTCTCCGTCTTTTCTGGTATGGTGCAAGGCTTCGTTGCAACCATATTCACTGCACGAGTCTACTTCACAGTCGTTGCCTTCTAATCTAGATTTACACTCTTCACTAATGCATTCGATGGGTGAATAATCATCTTGGTTGATATTATTGACACCACATTCGAGAGGGCTCACTGGGGTAACGGACACTTCAGGTAATGGCGCGGACGCTTGAGGTGGGTCGGGGACAATCTCCTCAGGTTGCCCTTGTGGCGGGGCAAATATTGTGTGGGGGTAATTATGTGTTGCTTCTAAGTAAACAAAACGGGCCTTATGTAACACAGTGGCAATTAATAATGATTTATGCAAAGATGCACCAGCTCTTCTGGAACGTCTGGATGCAATTTTACCGAGCGATATATTTATCAACTTGTATGCTTCAAACCCGTTTGGAACGTCAGATATCATGTTCACCACCTAGGAATTGGTCAAGGCACAGAGAGCTAACTAACACGACTCTATCCTCTATTACCAATCTTGTAATGAGTTAAAGTGAAAGTTTCGCCTGCCTTTATACAATGTCGTTCTGACGTCGTTATCAAGCTCCACACAGGGAACTTCCAGGAAGTAACATGAATCACCTTGCTGTTCTTTCACCTGTACAAACGCACGCACACACACACACACACACACACACACACACACACACACAAAGGAGAAAGTGATACGTTGGTTGAAACATGATTTATTTAATAAAAGAAATATTCAAGCTATATATATATATATATTTACAAACACGTGTAATAAATAAGTTAACAACAGACATCAATGATTATATTCAAGACATATATATTAAAAACATGTGTATAAACAAGTTAACAAATGAAATTATGTAACCCGAGAGACGACGGACGGAGTCATTACAAGCTCGGCTCCGCCGAGCTTGTAATGACTCCGTCCGTCGTCTCTCGGGTTACAGAAAGTAAAAGAAACAACGCGTGCAGAAGAGAAGCAGCAGGTATGGATAATGAGTCTTGCGGATGGGTGGTGTGACAAGCGGCATTACGTCATGCTACACCATGTCGATTACTCATACCCTACGACTGAAAATGTGAATCTCGTGATCATGGACAATCTTAAGTATTTTTATCACTATATTAATGTATATCATGACGAGGTTCGTAGTGAGGTTGTGGCTAGTGTCCTGCGTGAGTTTTTAACAGACTTTAGAGATGAGTATCGTTTGACGGGCAGAAAGGAAAAATATGAGCATATGTTCCTCTCAAATAGTGCGCCGGTGTGTGAAGATGTTTAGTAAAACATTATAAAATATGCCTAGTTCGTGAAAATTATCCTGAAGAACTATTTCTTTATATAACGCGCAGTTGTCGTAACGATTTAGAAGATTATTTCAATTGCCGCTATGTTGAGTGAAGACGTGTTCACGATTGAAAAGCTCGGGTCGGTAGAAATAAACCCTCGATTGGAAAAGCGTGTTTATAAACTTGTGTTTAATAATGTAACTAACGATGAACTCTTTGTGCGTGCTTTTGATTGTATTCTAGACGTATTTAAAGATGACTTACCATCGGTTGTAAAGTGGGAACAAAAATAGTACTGAACGATATGAAAGCCCTTCATATCGAGTACAGGTTTCTTTAGGTTTCTGTTGTTTGTGATCACCAAATCTAAGCATTTGTTTTTTCTTGTGTTTTCTGTTATTTCTTGTGTTAACTGAATATCTCGTTTATTAAATAACTCATGTTTCAATTAGCGTTTCACTTTCTCCTTTGTGTGTGCACAGGCGAAAATTCTAAGCTCCGCCCACTGTAAGACCGTGAGTCATGCTACTATCTGTGATTCCCTGCGTGGTCAGTCGACTGCAGTAAGACCGAGAGATCAGACGTGTATTCAGAAGAAAAATCAGACGTGTATTCAAATGGCTACCTTTAATATTGCTTGTACAACGTTTATGAAATGGTATTCAGCAAAGTGCCAGGATGTGGTGGATACCGAAAAACTTCCTATTCCCCCTCCTATGCCTCTTTTAAAACCACATTGGATTGTGTGAAGTTCCAAGATGTACAAATACTCTACGGATGTTCTGGTGAGACCATTGAAGGCTTTCGTTGCACTGACGATGTGCTGAAGTATGCTGCAGAGCTAAACTTTATAAAGTCTCACATATACCGTAAAGTAAAAGAAACAACGCGTGCAGAAGAGAAGCAGCAGGTATGGATAATGAGTCTTGCGGATGGGTGGTGTGACAAGCGGCATTACGTCATGCTACACCATGTCGATTACTCATACCCTACGACTGAAAATGTGAATCTCGTGATCATGGACAATCTTAAGTATTTTTATCACTATATTAATGTATATCATGACGAGACAAACAGATCCACCAACGCGACTTACCATCACTCGAATTAGAGATAAGTTTGAAGCCGATGGAACTGTTCAGAATGTCCACAAGAAGTGTTCCGGAAGACCCTCAAACTAGCTAATTAATATACAACTATTTACATCCACCAAAAGAGCCTACAAAACTGAAACTAAGGATATACACGATATACAATCTACAAACTATCTCTTTCACTCATGAAAGTGTCTAAATTTTTCTTGAAATTAACTAAAGAGCTACTGTGTACCACATTTACCATATTTTATCAAACTAAGACTTTTGTACATGAATGGTTTCCACACACTTTTTTCATAAATTTGTCAACTAATTTGTAAACTGCGCGACAAATACGTTTGGACTAGGACTCTATCATAATTATGCAAGTTGTACCAAAAGCCCATTTTCTTTTATAAATAGCTTCTATTCAGTGCTGTATTACTGTGTCCATGGATGAAATGAAAGCAATTTTTGGAATACTGTTATTCACAGGATACCATCGATTGCCCTCTGAAGGACATTATTGGTCAAATGAAGAAGACTTGGGCATTGATATTGTAAAAAGAGCATTGTCCCGAATCGATTTCTTGAAATAAAGAGCCTTTTACACTTCACAGATAGTTCTGAAGCTGAAAAATGCAAAGGAGATCGGGGCTTCAAAGTAAGAGTTTTATTCAATAAAATTAACAATTCGTTTCAGCAATTTGGAGTCATGGAAAAAAAAAAAAATGTATCAGTAGATGAAATGATGGTTGGCTATTATGGTCATCATTCCTTGAAATAATTTATTAGAGGAAAGCCAATAAGATTTGGATATAAACTTTGGGCTCTATGTGGAGCTTCAGGATACTGTTACAAATTTGATTTGTATTGTGGAAAATCTTCAGGGCAGCCAAATGACGAATTGAATCTAGGAACAAAGGTAGTTCTCAGCATGACTGAAGGACTAGTAATGCAATATTCATCATGTGTATATTTCGATAATTTGTTCACCTCCAGAGACTTACTTGTGCATTTACAAATGCATGGAATAAGAGCCACAGGTACTGTCAGAGAAAATAGGTTGCAAGATTGTCCCTTGAAGAATGTAGACCAGAAAAAACAAGACAGAGGTTACTATAATTATTCATTTGTCACACGGGGAGAAGTTCTGGTTGTCAAGTGGAATGATAATAAATGTGTTAGTTTAAATAAGTTATCAATAAGGAAAGAATAAAACGAATATTTTTTTTTTTTTTTTTTTTTTTAACAAACGTAAATAAAGCGTTTGTTATTATTTTTGATTTGGTGATATATTCATAGCTAGTTGGGCTTCCCTTATAAAAATTCATTTTCTGTCTAACGAAATATGTATTGGGTAACTTTGTTAATTCTGTTATATTACTAAAATATATTGAAAGTTGCCTTTACTTTTATTCAATCCGGTTAATAAATTCCGGGAAGTGTGTATGTGTGTGGTGTGTGTGTGTGCGAGTTGTTTATTCGTTTATTATATATATATATATTATATATATATATATATATATATATATATAGCCGGGTTGGGGAATGAGGCACGTATGTTAGTTTCATTTAAATTAATACACGTTTGTTATTTTCCTGATTTTCATGATATATATATATATATATACACAAGGTGTGTGTGTGTGTGTGTGTGTGTGTGTGTGCGCGAGTTGTTTATTCGTTTATTACATATATAGATGGGGCTCGGGGACAATTATTTGGTGTTTCATTTTTGTAAAGTGGGAACAAAAATAGTACTGAACGATATGA
>JAJOZX010009330.1:60000-142500 GCA_023014485.1 Bathynomus jamesi
TTTATTGGCGTGAACGGGTAACCCATTAGATCCGTTGGAGGATTTAACAAGCAAACTTTTAATACTTTTCTGTACGTGCGCAACTGCCCACCCACCTGGGCACGTACAGAAAGATTTCATCCACCTACGAAAATAAAATAAAAGCATGCAGTATGTATATATATATATATATATATATATATATATATATGCATCAACTATACATTTGATTTGGGTTGTGTTATCTGTGATCAAATACAAAAATAAAACTATTTTAATCCACCCACTAAAATTGTGTTAGAAGTAGCCCTCAACAGAGGACAAATAAAGAGAACATTGCAAATTTCAGTTATTTATATTTTTCCATTACAAAATTGGTTTCTGAATCACGTGATAAGAATTAACCTATTTATTAGAGAGGAATGAGCATTACTACGCCTAAAGAGATAATATAAACCATTAACAGCGTTGCCAAACATTCAACGTGTGCGGGAGTACCAATTTTAAAGCTGTCCTCGGGCGAGTACGGTGGGAAAGAATGAGTTAATGTTTCACGAGAATTAAGTTAAAATTTAAATGGACAGAAACTATAAATATTCCAACCTTATCCGGAAACTGCGGACTTCCTAAAAGCATTGTTTAAAAATTTAAAGTTTTGTCTAGCAACTGAAACGTCTTAAAAAGAAACTTTGTTCTTTTTCTCTACATCCATTGTAAAAAACAATATTAGGGTGGAAGAACTGTGAAAACAATACTATAAGGGCGGAAAGAATGAATCACATTTTAGGAAAAGTTGCGAATCTTTTTTAAAAAGGACGAATGTGTCCTCTACGTATCGTTTGTAAGAAATAAATCTAAAAAGTTCGAGGCCACAACTACTAAAGGCCTCTTCGAGGTGGCGCGTAAAAATAGTGGCGAACGCGGGACCAAGTGGTGAACCCACACCCATTACCATCAGTCTGTTTAAAAAGGGTTTCATTAAAGATAAAATGCTCGTCCAGCACTGCGAGTTCTAAGGCCGGGCGCACGCAGGATCGTCTTGCGACTCACGACTTGGGTCGTGACGACTCGAGTCGCGTGTGATTTTACATTTACAGAATGGGATCCCCGCACACTGCGGGTAATTCACGATTGGCGTCGCGGTCGCTGCAGTGTGCGGGGGTTCCCATTCTGTCAATGTAAAATCACGCGCGACTCGTGTCGTCAGTCGTGAGTCGCAAGACGATCCTGCGTGCGACCTGAGAGAGAAAGAGAGAGAGAGAGAGAGAGAGAGAGACTCGGTAGCGTCATAATCCAATCCAGTGACGACAATGAGGGAATAGCCAGAAAACAGTATACTTAAAATTAAAAAATTAAAAGTTTCGCGTAGAAGAAGAGTCGTAAACGGGGAGTGAACGTCGTAACTGACGAAAGCGCGTTGTAAATCTTCATTACGTATTAATTGAGCAAATTCAAGGGAATTTTGGAGCTATTGAAGAATAGGGACCGCAGACCAATGTTCCCTCTAAGGTGTGCGCGTGTGCGCGCGCACACGCGTTGTGAAACCCACGCACACAGCAAAATAAAATGAGCATAGGCTCAAGCGTATCATGAGTCACGACAGTAAATGAAGTAATTTAAAAAATATACCGTCACACAAGGTCTGACCATTTGCATCAACATACTCTATAGTCGCTCTTTTAAGTATTAACCCCTTCCGCCCGACTTCGCCGACGTCCGCGCAATTATGCAATACGGATTTTTTTTACTCTATGTATTTGCATTTTTTCTTTTATACATTAACGCATTGAATATAAACCTTCTTTTTCTTATTTTTGCATAAAATCGAATAGTAATTATCTCATAATTCATAAAAAATAGAATTATTTTTTATTTTATTCCTATTTTGTGAATGGATAAAATCATGTATTAATCTTGATAGTCTATTTTAAATTGCTAAATGCTAAAAATTGTTTTGAGAAATGATAACTATTAAATAGTCATTTTCAATTAATGTTATTTTTATTTTATTTCTTTATTTTGTTGAATTTTATTTTACTATTTTATTTTATTCATATTTTTAGAATGGATAAAATGTTTTCTTTTTTAAGATATATAATATTGTAAACATTTTTTTATTATCCATTTAATAGTACCATAATAATCAAGCTATCACCTTATGGAAATAATATTTATTAAGTATTTAATATTTATATATATTTCATTTTAAAGATAATAGCGGTCAGAAAAGTTTGCACAATTTTTCACTATGAATCTAAATGTATGCACAACGAAAATTTCTTGCGCACACGGACTAAAAAAAATTAGAGGGAACATTGCCCCAGACCCCAGCCTTCTTTAGTTAGGCTTATAAGGCTAACTAACGAAAATATCACGACCTAACCTAACCAATCGTTAGGTTAACTGTACGCCCTTGACGAGTGGTTAGGTTAGGTGATGATATTCTCGTTAGTTAGCCTTATAAAGCTAACTAAAGAAGGCTGGTGTCCCTATCCTTCAATAGCTCCGGAATTTTTAAGTATATAATCACTGGTCCTAAATTTTTAAAGTAACAGGACGAAGAATTTAGCAATGGGATAATTCAGAGAATTACAAGCGGCAACAATAGGACGTAAAGAGCTATTTTGTTCGTGGGTTTTAGGCAGCTCATACGGGATGCCGAAGGAGGAACCCGTAGAATACAAAGAAGTATAAACTTCTTCGGAAATAAGATTATTTTTTAAACTTTCTTAAGGTTCCGTTAATTTTATATTCAGTAAAGAAAAAATAACTTTAAAATGTGAGAGAGTGACTCACTTCTTCAAATTGACCATTGTCATTTAAAATACATAAAATTTGATCAACATAATCAATGCGGTTCAAAAGAACGACTCCTTTTCCCTTTACCCGTTCACAGGAACATACGTCGGATTAACCGAACGTACGTTTAAGGCGCGCCTCAGTTCGCATTGTGACGTTAGCTATAGATCTGGGGCTTTAACCTTAATGTAAAGGAAAACTGCCGTTTGGTTCTATACTGTTAAATGTCTTCAGAGCCAATGTAAAGATTTGGCTAAATATCAGTTTCACGACAATGAATTTTTTTAAAAGTTCAAAACACCGTCCTTAAATCTGACATGACTTACGTCAGGTGAGGTAGGTTATTATTTCATATATACAGTATATATATATATATATATAATATATATATATATATATATATATATATATATATATATATATATATAGCGGGGTTTTGAACTCTAAAAAGAATTCATTATCGTGAATCTTATATTTTACCAAAGATTTTAAAATCTTATCTGAAACGAAAAAAAGTAAACCCCTAAGTATTTCAGAATCACTTTTTTTTTAATATAATGCTTCTTCCCTTAACCAAGATCTTGCTACCTTCCCTTTATACATTATATAACAATCAACCAACTGGCCGAAAACAGTTTTCTTACCCACATCTCATATTCCTTTTATCCAGTTTCTCATTCCTCGTGTTCGCGCGCTGTCTTTGTTCTCTATGTTCAAATTATGTATTTTGCTTTATTTTTATTTTTCAAAACATAGTTTGAATTGTTTAAAATATTTGTAACTTTTAATTTTTTTAATAAGCCTTTTAATGTGTTTTAAATTTTTAGTTCTGAAGATAGGAGAATTGGGAGATTCTCCCCGAGCGTTGGGCAATATGCAGGATGGACCAAAAATCAGGACACATAGGGAAAATAATCTGTTTCACGCATTACCTCGCTTTTGCTTCCCCTCGAATTGTTCATTCTGACGAAGGTCAAGCTCGTTGCTCCACCTTAGGTCTACAGCTTAACGTGGAATCCGAACCACGACCCACCACGGGTGGTCAGAAACTACAAAGTCCTCGGCAGGATTCGATCTCACAACCTCCCGATCAGCAGCCCAACGTCTTAACCACCAAATTACACGGGTACCAATTCATCTATCAACCAGTTTTTATTTGTATGGAAAGATGAACAGCTGGGTGAGGTGCGCGCCGCCTGCCATTAACAGGACTCGAACCCGGGGCCGGTGGATTCGAAGTTAGCGATGCTAACCACACACCAACAAGGCGTTTATTCCTAATAAATGCTCGAACTGAGACCCATTAACCTCGATACACTTCTCAGTTCTTCTTCTGAGTGACATCCTCACACGTCCAACATAACGGGGGAAATCTTGAAACATTCCGCCGTTTTCCCGAGTCTTCACTTTTTCTTCCTTGGTTTTGCTGATTAAATTCGTCTGCGACACTTCGGTACGTGCTTCCTTCTCTTGTGCACATGAACACCAACTTCACTCGCTCATCTTTCGTTAATTTCCCATCCATGTGTCACCTTCAACAGAGAAACCAAACAGTATTACTATAAATCAATTTCCCCTGTGTGTCCTGACCTTTAGACCACCTTGTATATGCTTTTCCAGGCAGCTTTTGTTCTGCTTTTCTGCTTTTCCCTTTGAAAATTAAGCTCCTTATATATATATATATATATATATATATATATAGAGAGAGAGAGAGAGAGAGAGAGAGAGAGAGAGAGAGAGAGAGAGAGAGAGAGAGAGAGTGTGTGTGTGTGTGTGAAGTTAGGTCACCGTATTTCCTAATTTTATAGCGAGTATGCACGAATGTATCATAATGCATGTACTGAACATGAAATGAAAGCAAAATACCGTATTCACCCACAACCAGATTGAAAATGACCAGCCAGTGGTCACTGTCTCAAATGCAGAGCTGGGCACTTGCGGCATATTGCGGTACTGCGGTACTGCTGCACTACCAAACCGGTACCAAACCGGTACGCGGAAATTTGAATGCGGTAGCGGTACTGCGGTACTTTCAGCGATCCTTTGCGGTACTGCGTTATGGGGGCCGGTGGTACCGCAAGTACCGCAGTACCGCAAAATATGCCGCAAATGCCCAGCTCTGCTCAAATGTGAAAAATTATTTACAATTATTTACAAATTGTTTTAAATTATTTTCAACGTATGAGAAAAGTATCGCCACAGAAGAACATAGAGTGTCAAACTAATTACGTTCCAGTACCGGTGTGATCCGTAACACGTAAACGAAGTTCTTGCTGCTGATGTTAAACCGATAATTTAATTAACGCTGTTGGTGGCAGCGGTCGGATGTCGAGCGGTGGCGAGCGTTAAGTTACGGCCTTGGATATGTGAAAATATGTGAATGTGTGAAAGAAGAAAGAGTATGTTGTTAAAAGAAACAAATAATGCGCGGGTTTAACCACCCTTTTCAAAGAGAAGGTATTGTTTAAAAATTTGGCCTTAAAATTAATTAAAATAAAAAATATGCCTTCCAATTTCCGCCAAAACTCCATTAAAAGTGAAGAGCGAGCGAATGAATATACAATAGAAATTCACAAAATGACTGCAATTTTACTCGAACGTTCCAGCATTTAAATTTTTAACTGAAGTACGTAAGATTAAAAGATAGAAGCACAAGATGTATATATAAGAATAAATTAAATTTTTGTTAAATTTAATTAAAAAGATAATGAAAATAGTGTTTCAAATACCGTAGATATTTATCGTGCAAGTATTTCAATAATTAAATTCAATATTCTGCTATTACACAGGGTGTTCAAAAAGAAACACAACCCGAAACAGAAAGAAAAGGGTTAGGTTACAATGATATATTCATTCTCCAATGAGTTGCGTTTTTTTTAATACAATATATATAATTATATATATATATATATATATATATATATATATATATATATGCATATAACTGCAATGACCGCGCAGTATATAAATGAATAGAAACGACATAAGTGTTAAGGAACGTCTCGTGTGCAGAGACGTTCCTTAACACTTATGTCGTTTCTATTCATATATATATATATATTATATATATAGTGAAACCTCGCTAACTCGGATGACTTGGGGTTAAAGGGTAATCCAATTTAGGGAGTGGTTTTTTCCGACCTCAAAACACACACCATATGTGATATCCGAAAAATCATATGTAAGTAAAATACATATTCAAATCTATTTAAATTGATAAATACATGTAACAGAATAATTACCAAAGGTAAGAATTTTGTACTGAAGTGGTTATAAGACACCTTTATAAGGTCCATCTCAGATGAGCCCGGGTAACTTGTATTGGAGCTGAGATAGCCGAGCGATGTCGGACGAGAAAATATCCGAGTTTGCCGAATTCAGAGATAACGGAGTGTGTATATATATATATATATATATTATATATATATATATATATACACAGGGTGTCCCATACATTTGAACTAACCAAATGTTCAAATTGATGTCTTGTTTTGGGACCTTTTTTTTATTGCTGTTAGAATAACGCAATGGCTAATATGGAAGTGAGTTACACTCATGAGTTTCCTTTAAAAACAAAAAGGCCCCAAACAAGATATCAATTTGAACATTTGTTTTAGTTCTAATGTATTATTTTTGTAAATTTAATTTAAAATAAATTTACCTATGAGACCGGACTTATGGGACACCCGGTATCGGTATATATCATATATATACGAGGGGCAGTCAGAAAATAAGTTTACACAGCGTGTAATTTCGTAACTAAAGGACCCACATTGATTGTTTGTATCAGGTGAATTCGTTAATCATTGTTGGCAACACTGCACGTCGATTCGGCTGCCATCTACCGTACATTGGTTATACGAGTCAGTTGAACATGGCGGCTCGACTGGAACAGTGCCCGTCGTTTCTGCAACGATATTCCGAGTCTATCAGTGGTCAAGAATTTCCCGAGCGTATTGTCACAGGAGACGAGACATGGGTTCATCACCGTACTCCGGAAACAAAACGTGCCAGCATGGAATGGAAACACCCTGGGTCCCCGCGACCAAAGAAGTTCAAGATTGTGAGGTCCGCTGGCAAAGTGAAGGGTACCGTGTTTTGGGACCACAAAGGCATTTTGCTCGCAGACTTCATGCAAAAAGGCACAACAATCAATGCAGCTGCATATTGTTCAACACTGGAACATTTACGAGCGGCAATTAAACGTAAACGTCCTGGACTGCTCCGTAGGGCAGGGAACTGTTCCAGTCGAGCCACCATATTCAACTGACTCGTATAACCAATGTACGGTAGATATCAGCCGAATCGACTTGCAGTGTTGCCAACAATGATTAACGAATTCACCTGATACAAACATAAATACATAATCAATGTAGGTCCTTTAGTTACGAAATTATACGCCGTGTAAACTTATTGGATCTTCTAAATTATTTCCCCCCCAACATACTCTTTTCAACAATCACCACCCCAATGTTGATCTTTTCAACTATATCCCCCCCAAAGTTTAAATTCTGCAAATTAACCAAAATAAGATAAGAAAACAATAACAACAAATTATTATTTATTGCAAACATAATAAATAGAGAACCATTATTTACATAGGATAAAATTTGAATGCCCGGCTATGTCAACTGTACGCCCTTGACGATTCGTTAGGTTTAGTCGTGATATTTTCGTTAGTTTTAACGCCTTTGACGAAAATATCACGACTAAATCCAACCAATCGTCAAGGGCGTACAGTTGACCTAATCGGGCATTCAGTTGACCTAACCGGGCATTCAATTAACCTAACCGTCGGGCATATATATATATACACACACACACACACATTATATATATATATGTAAAGAACGACGCTTGTGTAGAAGAACGTTCCGCACAAGATGAGGAGGGAGAACGAACAAATGAAAAATGAGGTAATGGTAAATGACAAATACTATAGTTTTTTTCTTTTTCATGATGCTAGCCCGGCGTGGGCAACTGGTCACTCGCAAAGAGGTCCCAAAAATATAGCTTCCCTCACCAGCTATCTGCAAAGCAGATAGGATCTAGCTTTGGGACAGGATCTAGGTTTTAAAGCAGCCTAGCCCAGCTCCATTTAGAACCTCAATATAAGCAAAAGACTCGCTGCCTTCACGTCAGATTGAATACATCAAAGAAAAAGGGGTAACTATTATATTTTTAGCCAAAAACCAAAACTTAAACCTCAACTGGCAGAATTGAACGTCCACTTTTCAAGGCACATAACATGTCCGTTTCATGATGGGAATGAACTCAGAATGGTTCCCTGAGGTTTTTATGATACACACAGACCGAGCATGGAACAAGGAACTTTTCTACGAAAATTAAATCCACTATAGTCCGAATAAGTAATGGTAAATGACAAATACTATAGTTTTTTCTATAGTTTTCGGACATGTTACGTGCCTTGAAAAGTGGACGCTCAATTCTGCCAGTTGAGGTTTAAGTTTTGGTTTCTGGCTAAAAATATAATAGTTACCCTTTTTCTTTGATGTATTCAATCTGACGTGAAGGCAGCGAGTTTTGCTTATATTGAGGTTCTAAATGTAGCTGAGCTAGGCTGCTTTAAAACCTAGATCCTGTCCCAAAGCTGGATCCTATCTGCTTTGCAGATAGCTGGTGAGGGAAGCTATATTTTTGGGACCTCTTTGCGAGTGACCCGTTGCCCATGTGGGGCTAGCATCATGAAAGAGAAAAAACTATAGTATTTGTCATTAACCATTACTTATTCGGACTACAGTGGATTTAATTTTCCTAGAAGAGTTCCTTGTTCCATGCACGGTCTGTGTGTATCATAAAAACCTCAGGAAACCATTCTGAGTTCATTCCCATATATATATAACCTTTGGTTAGCTTCCGCCCGAACTGTTCATTCTGACGAAGGTCAAGCATTTCACTCAACCTTAGACCTACAGTTTAACGTGGAATCGGAACCTCGCCCCATCAGCAGCCCAGCGTCTTAACCACTAGGCCACCTAGGGTACCCATTTATCTACCAACCACTTTCTTTTTTTTTATTGTATGGAAGGCTGAACAGCTGGGTTTTGCTGCGCACCGGCTGCCGTCGGGTCTCGAACCCGGGGCCGATGGATTCGTAGTCAGCGACGCTAACCACTACACCACCGAGGCGCATATACAGTATATATATATATATATATATATATATATATATATCGAAACCTACGGTATAATTATTGAATGCCCCGTTAGGTCAACTGTACGCCCTTGACGATTGGTTAGGTTGCCGTCATGATATTTTCGTTAAAACGAGGAATATTTTTGCTACCCGCTTCGCCTCGTGCGGGTAGCAAAAATAACTGAATGCCCGGTTAGGTTAATTGAATGCCCGGTTAGGTCAACTGTACGCCCTTGACGATTGGTTAGGTTTAGTCGTGATAGATTCGTTAGTTTTAACGAAAACTAAACCTAACCAATCGTCAAGGGCGTACAGTTGACCTAACCGGGCATTCAAATTGTATCCTATGTAAATAATGGTTCTCTATAAACCGGAAATATGATAGAATATAATAGAATTTTCAAGATATGTATCTTATAATTAGGCTGACCATATTTCCTTGAGACAAAAACGGGACATTGGGATGGTTATGAATAATAATTTATGATTGACCAATATTAAAGTATATTTATAGTTTTTATTAAAAACGGGACAAAATTGACATTTTTATTAAAACGACGGGACGGCCAGGAAATATAAAACAAACGGTACTGTCCCGTTCAAAACGGTACGTATGGTCAGCCTACAAGTTATAATACATATCTTAAAATATCTTAAAAATTCTATTATATAAATAAGATAAGTAAAACCTGTTAAATTATCTCCCCCCCCCTAATACTGACCTTTTAAACTATGTCCCCCCTCTCTGAAGATGGGGGGGCGGGGAGAAATAGTTTAAAAGATCCAACTTACTTTCTGACCGCCCCTCGTATATAACGTTAATAAAGTCTAAAAAAGAAATATGTAAAATATTTTTTTTCACTGAATCTCAGTTTGGTTAACCAATGAGAAATTAAAGTCATAAATTGCGCGTTCCTATTGGTTAATTAAAGCCAAGACAAATTCCAGTGAAGTAACGCAGATTGCAAAGATTCCAAAGACGTACTTCGCTGATGGAGTCGACAAAAGAAATGATTAGTGGCTGGAATTTGAATAAAATAATTAGGAAATATGATAAAAGCATTCTTTCTTTTACTTCATAACTGTAAGTAATCTGTATTTACTTGAGAGTAAGTGAAAAATTAATGTGAAAACCTTAACCAACTAATGCCCATTGGTTGAATTTCCTACCAACAAAATTGTTTGTCATTACTGCATCACTTTTTCTTGTATTCACGCGATATTCGGTATGAGTCATTGATATGAGGTAATCTTTTTAGCTGCAGTGATGCAGTAATGACAAACAATTTTGTTGGTAGGAAATTCTACCAATGGCCACTAATAGGTTAATTTCTTTCAGTTTTCTTGACAAAAGTTTATGATATATATATATATTATATATATATATATATATATATATATATTTACGCCATTTTTGCACGGATTGACAGAATGGTCTCGATGTCTGAAGTACGATAGAAACTTTTTGTATGAGAAATTTGCCCTAGTTTGGGAAATTATAGCTTAGCCTTGTACCCGCACAAATTTAGAAACGTTTACTCTGTCGACTGTGGCAAACACCTTATAAAGAATTCACGTTTGTATTCTTTGTATGGTCGTAATTATCCGCAATCGAAACGGGTGTACCGGTAACCACTACACTTTAAACCCCACCCCCCGAAAAGAAAGTGATAACACAGTGCATTTGTATAAACAGTGGAGCAATTTTATTCTTGCAAAAATGGCTTCGCGCTTTTGTAACGGTTTTTGGAGATGACTATTTTGTATATCATATTTATTGCGAATAAATATCAATTTTTCTTGTATACTGCAATGTAAATATAATTTACTTTTTTTGTTCACGTCTTAATATCAAATTTCCGAGTATTATTTATAACATTTATTAAATAAAGTGAATAATTATGACATCACAAGAGGTGGAATCACTTTAATAGCCAATTACTGCAGTAGGAGTTTTAAAGGGGAAAGGATGTGAGGGTAATGCGAGTGAAGGGGGATGAGGGAGGGTAAAAATGTCGATATACTTCCAATGTATAAATAATTGTACTCTGCTAATTATTCAGCCCCAATATATATAATATATATATATATATATATATATATATACAGGGTGGCGCAAAAGTCGTGCAGCATAGGAATTTTCAGTGCTAATTATAATATATTATTTTTTCATTTAGGTAGGGGATGGCCGCGAAATTAACAATAGACGAGAGGGAGAGCTTGGTTTTAATGTATGGAATACCAGGTACAACAAAATCGATGAATCGTTACAGAATTTAAATTCTGTACCGATTCATCGATTTGTTGTACCTGGTATTCCACACATTAAAACCAAACTCACCTCTTGTCTATTGTTAATTTCGCAGCGATCCCCTATCTAAAAGAAAAAATAATAGTCAACACTGAAATTTCCTATGATGCGCGACTTTTGCGCCACCCTGTATAACCTTTGGTTAGCTTCCGCCCGAATTGTTCATTCTGACGACGGTCACGCTTTTCACTCCACCTTAGACCTACAGTTTAACGTGGAATCCGAACCACGACGCACCAGCAGCCCAGCGTCTTAACTTCTAGGGCCCAGTGTCTTAACCACTAGGTATATATATATATATATATATATATATATTATTATTATTATTTACTCAGTTGCCCGTGACTGAGGAACAGTTCATGATAACGGATAACCTGATTTCACGGTTGCTATGGTTTGGTGCAATTGCTGCTGCCCGCCACCATACACACACACACACACACATATATATATATATATATGCCCGCCACCATACACACACACACACATATATATTATATATATATGCCCGCCACCATACACACACACACACACATATATATATATATATGTGCCCGCCACCATACACACACACACACATATATATATATATATATGCCCGCCACCATACCACACACACACACTATATATATATATATATGCCCGCCACCATACACACACACATATATATATATGTGCCCGCCACCATACACACACACACACACATATATATATATATATGCCCGCCACCATACACACACACACACACATATATATATATATATATATATATATATATATATATTAATATGGGTAATTCCTAATCCGATAAAACTGAAATTATTAGAAAAATTGAAATTGAAGAAACCGGAAAAAGAAAAAATATAAAAAAAAAAACCCTTGAATCGAAATTGAAACGAAGAGCTGAAATAAAAAATTGAAATAAAAAATTGAAAACGTTCATATCGGAATAAAGTCTTTTATTTAATTTTTATCATATTTAAGGCCTAACAATTTTATTTACAATAATAATAATAATAATAAATAGGAAAGTGAGTTAGAGAATGAGCAAAGAAAAACAAAAGAAAAAACTTAAATTTCTCCCCGAATGCGAAAGTTTTGAATGGCCGAAGACCAATTTACGGAAAATTCCTTCCTATCCAAACTTTAAGTGATGAGCCTCTAATGAAATCTACAAAATTACATAGTAAAGAACGCGAAACTTCGCTTCTTTACGTGGAGGTCGAAATGTGACAATAAACCCCCACACTGATAGACGGAGTTTATTTCGACACTAATAAACTCGGTCTATTACTGTGGATTTTATTGTTACGTGGTAAAGGTTAGGATTATTTTTATGATTGTCAGATGGAAGGTCATTTTCATCATTTTAATAACGAAGGGTTACTTTACACGACTGTAAAGGTCAGCTTAGGTCGGGATTAACCTCACCTATCGAACCCACGTCCGGAAATAAATACCGTCGGATGAATTGGAATAACGTTCATTTGAAACTTTCACAGACGAAAGGGTATTATTGGAGACACTTCGTACGCTTACATTTTCTTTAATGGATAAAGTGTTGAATCATATCAGGTCCATATATTACTTTATACTGTAAAAGAAGGCATTCATAAAGCCCTATATAAATACTAAATATTTCAGTAGTCCATATATATATATATATATATATATTAATATATATACACACTTCAACTGCAAAGAACACGCAGTATAATTAACGTAAAGAACGACGCTTGTATAGGAGAACATTCCGCGCAAGATGAGGAGGGAGAACGAACAAATGAAAAAATGAGGTAACCACCCATGGTGTAGTGGTTATCATATCTGACCGGCAATCGGAAGATCCCGGGTTCGATTCCCGGGTGGTTACCTCATTTTTTTCATTTGTTCGTTCTCCCTCCTCATCTTGCGCGGAATGTTCTCCTATACAAGCGTCGTTCTTTACGATATATATATATGAAAATTATTTCACGAAAGTAACACGTGAAAAATATTTATGATGAATAAAACCACGAAGGAAAGGAAACACAAAATGGTGCTCAAGCGCTTTCGTCTAATGACATCCTCAGGAACACTGAAGTACATAAAAGGGTTACAGCCTATATATAGGTTACAGAAAGAAAAAAAAAGAAAATGGTAGAGCGTCCGACCGGCAATTGGAAGGCCCTGGTTCGATTCCCGGGCGGTTCGCCTCATTTTTCATTATTCGTTATCTCTCCTCCTCGTGTGCAGAAACGTTCCTTAACACTTATGTCGTTTCTATTCATATATATATATATATATATATATATATATATATATATATATACACAGGGTGAGTCAAAAGTAGCGCCCGATTTCTGTCAGTTGATTGTTTGTTTGCCATTTGTATTACAGTGTACAAGAAGGTAGAAATAAATGAATGACATGTTTATCTAACCATTTATTCGGGGGAAAATTATTACGGAACTGTACCAAGCTGTTTTACTTGCAATTTTCAAAGTGCCCTCCCTCGTGATCGATGCACAATTGCAGCCGAGCAGGCACAGAGTGGCACACACCCTGCAGAGTTCGATATCAATTTCCTCAAACTTTGCAGTGATTTGAGCTTCAATTCCTGAATGGTACGAGGCTTTTCACGATTAAACAAGGTCTTTCATGAGCCCCAAAGAAAGAAATCTGGAGGTGTAAGGTCTGGGGAGCGTGCCGGCCACTCGATCGGACCGCGGCGGCCGATCCACTTTCCGGGAAAGTTTTCATCAAGCCACTGACGAACATGACGTCCATAATGAGGTGGAGCTCCATCTTGCTGGAAATAACAGTCCTGATCTTGTACCCTGGGCCAAAAGAAGGTTTGCAGCATATCCAGGTAAATTTCTGCAGTGACAGATCCCTCAAAGAAAAAGGGTCCAATTATCCCTAATGGAGATATCGCTGCCCAAACTGTCACGCCAGGTAAATTTACCTCCTCCTCAACTGTCACTCTTGGGTTCTCCGCAGCCCAGTAGACACAATTGTGTCTGTTAAGTGCCGTTAAGCTTAAAACATGCCTCATCTGACCACCAGATGTTGTCTAGCATTGTGTCCTCTTCGTCAAGTTTAGCTAAGAACTCTTCGCAAAATTGAAGACGGCGGTCGTCATCCCATCATGAAGGGCATGCAGGCAGCAGTAAGCGTGGAATGTAAGGTTTCCATTTTTTCTGGTGAAGGATACGGATAACACTTGATTGGCTCACTTCCAACTCTGCAGATAAACGGAGAGGAGAGTTGACTTTTGCGGACTTTGTTCCAGTCTCCTGATGGCTTCTTCAGCCTTAGCTACATTCGTTGCCGTTTTCGGACGACCGGACTTCTTTGCAGTGGCTACCGACCCTGTTGCTTCAAATTTCTCGACAATCAATCGTATGTTTCTTCCCTGGGGTGGGTTAATATCGAATTCCTGTGCCAAACGGCGTGCCGCCATCGTTTGTTGTTCATTACATTTGTAGTAATGTTTCACGGCCGCAATGCGTTGATTCATTGAAAGGTAATTCATGGTTCAATTTGGTGCAAATTCAGTAACTTTCCAAACTCTCAGCAATAACCTGCAAAACAAAAACAAAAATAAATAAACTAAGAAAATTAATAATCTGCAAGACAATTATTAACAACATGACTTCCCAGAAAGAATCTGACAGCCGAAAAAAACAGAAATCGGGCGCTACTTTTGACTCACCCTGTATATATATATATATATATATATGCAATAAACGGAGAAGTAAAAATTAAAAATTAAAGGATTATCAGCGAGGCATACAGATTTGTAAGGAAAAAATATCGATTTTTAGCACAAGATCAAATGAATTATAAAAAATACAAATTTAATTTTTCTTTACAGTTGTTTACAGTTACATTGCATCTCACTTTCAGTGACGAAATGACACTCCATATTTTAGGCAAAGTAAACCGCTATAACTGTGCAAGATTTAGGGTGAACGTCAACCCACGTGAAACCCATCAACACGAGAGGAATTCCCCTAAAGTAAATGTCTGGTGTGCTTTGTCACATTCTCGCATCTATGGACTTTATTTTTTTGATGACGAACGGCCGGTTCTTACCTAAAGATTTGTCGAGGTTTTCTTTTATCACATTTGCGACGAATTCCTCGCTTGTTACGAACAACAACCTTTCAACAAGATGAAGCACCACCACACTACCACCACACACTACCACCACACTACGACCACACACTACCACCACACACTACCACCACTCGAACCGTTCGAATATTTTTGAACAAATGAGTTTTGGGCTTCTCTCTTTGGGGCGATTTGAAAACAAAAGTCTACCATAACAAACCGAGGAGCTAAAATATCGAATTCGTGATGCTATCATGTCCATCCCTGAAGCTATGTTGGAAAATGTGTTTTCACAATTTGAGCGTAGAATTAGATTACTTTAATAATAATAATAATAATAATAATAATAATAATAATAATAATAATAATTATAGCTAATGATGGAAGACATGTATAAACTTTTTAATTGAATTAAATAAGACTTACAACCCTTTAGATTTTGCCGCTATTTGAACTAATAAATTTATAATTCAAGTTTTTTTTTGTATATTCATTTTAGAACACCCTGTAACGTAAATATAAACAACCGTGAAGAAACTGAAAACCACTTTAATCACATAATTTAAAAAAAAAATTAAATACCCGTAAAAATAAAACGACAAATATTATTTGTTACTGCTATGTCATTATGGGACACCCTGTGTATATATATATATATATATATATATATGAAAATTTAATTGGATTACCCGGAGGTCGCCTTATAAAGGTGTCCTTCCCAAATGCAATCTTCTGTCCGAATAAAAATAGGATTAAAACCTCAATAATTCGGAATTTGCCTTATTTCGGCGAGTTTGAAGGTCCTGAAAATATTTTGTAATTCGACATCGATGCCGAATTACGACAAATAATTCCAAAATACAGTACATATAGCGTTCACACGCGTACTGCATGCATGTGCAGTAGCGTAATGTACGTATTGTACTGTACTAACGACCCAATGTACTTCATCACAACCACTGCCGACCACTGTAAAACTTCCCCTGGTTTATGGCTTTTATGGAAATATTCGTTTTTTGTTTATAGACATTCTAAAAATGTATTGTTCATAATTCGGAATGGATGAAGTGTCCATTGTGTTAAATTAAAGAGGTTTTACCAAGTGAAAAAAAACCAGCAAATTTTGGTGTTTAGTGTTCACTTGAGCGTAAGAGTTAATGCAAATAGTTACAGACTTTTTCAGTTCCCTAAAAAAATTCTCGAAGCATTTTTTCAATGTGTGTGTGTGTGTGTGTGTGTGTGTGTGTGTGTGTGTGTGTCAGAGAGAGAGAGAGAGAGAGAGAAGTTCTGAATTCAAAGTACTTTATATATATATTATATAGTGTTCAAACACTAATTCTCTCAGAGAGAGAGAAGTTCTGAATTCAAAGCACTTTTTATATATACTGTATATGTTCAAACACTAATTCTCTCTCTCTCTCCCTCTCAGCGTGCTTTATAACATGTGGGACGCACTTTCAGGATGGAGTGAGGACCTGAAAACAATGAAAAAAGTTTATATAAACATATGCCCGAAATCGCTTTGTTCCGAGTTACAGCCCGTTTTGTGTTCCAGCAATTCTTTCCGCAAACTGTTTGCAAACACTGCTTGCCAACAATGTTTGTGAGTGCGTACGAGACTTATTTCATGTATGGCCTTGCCGACTGTAATGTTTCGTACACTCTATGACATGTTTCAATATCGTTGAGGGTAGAGCCATCAGTCAGAGGTGCATCGCGGTGTTTCACTGTTCGTATTCGTAACTTCTTACCATGAATAAGTGCAGTCCAGTGAAAAAAAACCTTAACAGTTTTTGTGCTATTCAGTGATAGTGTGCATTTGAAGTGAGAATGGAGGCTTATTCAAACAGAGAAATGGCAGACATGCATCTCATGTATGGACTTGCCGATTGTAATGCGGCCGCAGCAAGACGTCTGTATGCGGAAAGGTTTCCGAATCGCCGTCTGCCAGATATAATAAGAAGACCTTTCAGAGAGTAGACGAGCGTCTTGGTGATATAGGATCATTCAACAAGAGAGTTTCAGATGGTGGTAGACTGCTCCTCCAACTGCTGAGTTGGAGGAGCGGGTCCTGGATTGCGTGGAGGAACATCCTGGTGTCAGCACCCAAAGGATAGCAGCAGCAGAGGGTGTAAGATACACAACTGTGTGGAGAATTTTACGGGAACAACAGTTTTACCCATATCACATTCAGGGAGTACAAGGCCTTACTGAAGCTGATTTCCCACCACGAGAGGCTTTTTGTACTTGGTTCCTTCAACAGTCTCTCGCGATCCTCTTTTTCTATCCTCCGTGTTGTTTTCTGATGGGCTGCCTTCACAAGAAATGGCGTGATCAATTTTCACAACCTTCATCACTGGGCCGAAGAGAGTCCACATACCATCATCCAGTCAGGGCACCAACAACTATTTAGTATCAATGTATGGGCAGGACTTATTGCCGACAACTTAATCGGTCCTTTTGTTTTGCCTGGAAGATTAAGAGCAAATTCCTATTCCAATTCTTTGAGGAATGATTTAAGCGATTTACTAGATGAAGTTCCTCTTGGTGTCCGACGTCGTATGTGGTTTATGCATGACGGCGCTCCGCCTCATTTTAGTCGAGTAGCCAGAGACTATTTGGATGACCATTTCCCTGATAAATGGATAGGCCGTGGAGGACCCATTGCGTGGCCTGCTCGCTCCCGGACCTGAATCCACTCAATTTTTACCTGTGGGGTGCCAGAAAATCCGAGCAATACCTGGAATGTTTGAACGTGTCAGGCAGTCTATGACGAGGCGTGTTCAGGCGTATTCAAGCGCAAGGCGGTCATTTTGAGCACTTCCTTTAAAGGTAAGGCGGAGACTTGCTGGAACACACAACGGGCTGTAACTCGGAAACAAAGCGATTTCGGGCATATGTTTATATAAACTTTTTCATTGTTTTCAGGTCCTGAATCCATCCTGAAAGTGCGTCCCACATGTTATGAAACACCCTGTGTGTATATATGGTGTCCCAGAAGTCTGGACTCGTAGGGAAAATAGCCATTATATTTTTAAAATTAAACAAACACATTTCTAATGTCAGTTTTACATATTTCAGGAAGAAAATACCCTGATAGCTCAGTATACCAATCAAGGGAAGGTGGAAGTGGTATTGCTACATGTTTCCGGAAAAAGCCAGGGGGGGCAGGTCAGTTATTTCACGAACATGCCTCCCTCTGGCTTTTTCTGGAAACATGTAGCAATACCACTTCCACCTTCCCTTGATTGTTATACTGAGCCATCAGGGTATGTTCTTTCTTAAAATATGTAAAACTGACATTAGAAATGTGTTTCTTTCATTTTAAAAATATAATGGCTATTTTCCCTATTTGTCAGACTTCTGGGACACCCTATATATACTTAAAACCCTTTAGATTTTGCTGTTTTGTGAACTAAAAATTTATACTGTGTCTCTTTAATTATTTCATCAGGGATCGAAGGCAACAATGCTGTGTCAAGCGTACCATCGTTACGCCCTCAATTACATCAACGCCTTGAACTATTTGGAAACTTTGAGAAGACAGCTGGAATTCAACGAATTTGAGAAGGTAAGCGTGTGTATATATATATATGTAATAAAAAGTCCGTTGTCAGGGAGACGGACCCTTATTACAAATTGTTTGTTTCTCGAAGGTACTGCCAAGGCTCGATGAGTAAATTGAAGTTATAATAAATCTTTCTTTTAAGTTAGTGACTCTCTGCGTGAATTCTTTATCCTCCGCTTACTTCTGTACCCCCGATTTCAGTGTGTATTTGATAATGAAATAGTTTGTTTGCTTAGCTTTTAATCAATAAATTGAAGTCACATTTGGCTACAAGTTCAATCTCAAATTCGAAATACCGTATAATACGGTCAAGTTCAGGTTTTTTCTTAAACTAGTCTTAACATTAATTAAATAATTTAAGTTATAACGTTGCCCATCCACTACATCCTTCGCAGTAGTTTAGGTTAACGGTTCTCAATATTTCCTCATAAACTCTCTATTCTCTCAAACTCAATGTCTCAAAACTCAAATCTCATTCAATGAAACTCTCAAATTTAGTCTTTAACGAGCAAACCCTCTCAAAGGCCTACTCGGAGAATTACCAGATCGCCACCCGGCCTATCACTCATTCCCGACGAAGCGCAAGATATCTTCTAACGGGTTTTTTCCCCGCATCTGTTTTGTACTCCATCCCTACTACGTCAGAGTCCAAGGCGCGCCGAGGCGAGCCCAAAACAGACTAATTTGGGGGAGAGCGCAACTTAGGGGTTTGCGTCCGTTGATGCGCTGTTCAAGCATTTAAGAACAAAGAAAAAAAGCGGGGGGGAGCGTCGCACGAGTCGATGAGGACACTCTAGGTTTATCTCAAGGGCTGTTTTAAATATTGAAGATAAAACATGGGGTATTATGGGGAATCATGTGGCTTGTGTATAACATATATATACAGGGTGATTCAGCAAAGAGTACATTAAATTGGAGGATAAAATCCTTGGATAATTCTAAACCACAATGTCTCTATGGTAAAATGTCAGATTCTGCATAGTTTCCATGTTACAATACATTTAAGATGTTGTATTAATGAGAGTGAATATGAAGTGAAACCCCCGTAGGTTTTTGTAATCATTTATTCACAGATCTCTACAGTGTGACCCCTCTTTGTTACAACCTAAAGGAAATGTTCAAAGTTGCCCCCTTCTGCCTCAATGCAGGCCTGTACACGTCATACCATTGAATGTCTGACGCGTTCTAGAATACCTGGACTATGTTTAATTTGCTCGCACCTGTCACGAACACGTGGCCATAATTCCTCTCTTGTTTGAACCTCTGTATCATACACCAACGTCTTTAAATGGCCCCACAGGTAGAAATCCAAAGGGTTTAGATCTGGGGAGCGGGTGGCCAGGGAACGGGGCCACCACGCCTTATCCACCTGTTGGGATAAACAGTATCCAGATATTCCCTTGATGCTCGGGCAAAATGTTCTCTTCTGGAACGCGTCAGACATCAATGGTACGACGTGTACAGGCCTGCATTGAGGCAGAAGGGGCAACTTTGAACATTCCTATAGGTTGTAACAAAGAGGGGTCACACTGTAGAGATCTGTGAATAAATGATTACAAAAACCTACGGGGGTTTCACTTCATATTCACTCTCATTAATACAACATCTTAAATGTATTGTAACATGGAAACTATGCAGAATCTGACATTTTACCATAGAGACATTGTGGTTTAGAATTATCCAAGGATTTTATCTCCAATTTAATGTACTCTTTGCTGAATCACCCTGGAGAGAGAGAGAGGAGAGAGAGAGGAGAGAGAGCAGAGAGGAGAGAGAGAGAGAGAGAGAGAGGAGAGAGAGAGTTATTTCAAAGTGAATAAACGTGAAATTACCTTGTTTGTATAAGTCTCATATTAACAAAATCAGACTGGGTTGATAACGAGTTATGAAATATACAAAATTTAAACATTGATCGACGTTATTCGAAAGAAGAATATGGGTCGAATAAAGTTGAAATTCGAATAAAGTTGAAATACTGAAGAAGGAAAAAAAGGTAAGCTTTAACTTTTATTTCCGGTAGAAGGAGATGAAGGAGGAGGAGAAGGAACAAAGATAAACTTCAAAGGCAGAAGAGCCTGTGATGATGTATAAAGACATTTTTTAGCCTTTACTATGAACACGATGTTGTCTCGTTCACTCTCCGAGCAGAGAGGAAATTTAGTATCGAAGGAAAGTTAAACAAATTTGAGAAATGTCTTCACTATCGAACCAAATTGTTTAAAAACAAGAAATAACAGCCAGGAAGCTCGTTTCCCAATGATTAGGGGGGGTGGTGTGCCCCAAGGGGTCAACTTTATACCGAGTAATGACGGGTAAAAGCCAACTTAACCCAAACCAGCCAAACCAGGAGCCAGCAGGCGGAAGCGAGTTTGACCCTCACCGCTCAATGTCCGCCACTATAACCGCCGAACTACCGGGTGCCCACAAATTGTTTAAAAGTTAAAAATGTAAACAAAGGCAATCTTTGCTCGAAGGAGTTCGGGTAATCGTTAATAGATGTTACTACCAGACTGAAACAACTTATCCAAGAAACCTCTATTTCGTAAACTTTTCGAACATTACGACTGCATTGCCCTCGAGAGAACACTTTCCAAAACTAACTGGACTGAGGCATCAAACAAGTAATAGGATTCTTTTTGTATCATATGTTTGCGAATGGACGAAGAGCTTTTCTCATTAAAAACGAGTAACTGCGAAGAAAACGAAATTTCTTGTCGAAGAGATTCTCAGGAGTCACTTGAAAGATATAAATACATAGAAAAAACGGGACGAATGAGGGGATACAATAATAAATGAGTGATAAGCAAATATTTTATTTATATATATATATATATATATATATATATATATATAAAAGTTCGTGTAAATATGATTCTATACAAATGCTATATAACCAGCCAAAGAAAAGAACGCGTTTGTCGAACTCTCTAACGTGAGGGTTAGTCGGTGTTCCCCAGTCTTTCATCTACTCAATCGGTCAACTCTGGAACACCCTTCCTCAATCCATCTTTCCCCCTGTCTATGACCTTCAATCTTTCAAACGTGGAGTGTTCATATCTCGAAAACTTTGGATCTTGATTTCGGCTCTCTTCTTCTCCCTCTATGGGGAGAGCGTATTTGCGATCATTCGCCCTTGGCCCCTTCTTCCCGCATTAAAAAACAAAAGGCTGAAGATATTTTCGGTCAAATACAGAAAGAAAATATATAAAATTGTCATATACTTTCACGTGAAAAGAAGAAAAAGATTATATTACCAAGAAACAAACAGAATTTGGTTATCTCCAAAAGAGGAGGAACAAATCAACAAAAAAGAACTCTTTTAAAAAGGAATTAAGAGATTTGAAAGTGGAACACATAAATTTTCTTATCATCAGAAAAGATCAGGATTCAAATACAGACGCAGAACTTAATCCCTCATCAGCGAAACTAATTGAGTCAAAATTTTCTCTACCGTTCGCGACAACGGAATGTAAACCAAGAACAGTGGGACCAGAAACTACATGTCCACAGTCACAACACTTTTATCATCAGACGCAAACATTCACTTAACAATGCCAAAAACCGGAAAAAACCTAAATACACGCAAACCTTTGGTTATATATCAAATTACCAGAGAGAGAGAGAGAGAGAGAGAGAGAGAGAGAGAGAATTAATTTAAGCTATCTACCGTTTTTATCATCAACATACATAAACAAACAAAGATTGTATAACCAAAAGACAGATTATACGTCAAAATTTCTACAACACTTAACGGATGAAACAAATACAGGAACAAAATTCTTACCAGAGACACATCTGGATAAATGTGAGATGAAATGCGAAAGCTTTGTTAAAGTCGTAAAGATAATTCAGATAATTCTAAAAGAAGTTCAAGGATTAAATGTGAAAATTATAAGTGTTAACAGACTTCCGAAATGACTTTAAATGTGGTACAAACGGTGTTAAAATCTGAATATTTTAATATGCGGAGACATTAACTTTCCTTTTACCACATGAGAGGAGATTTGTGAAAATGCGATTTTGTCAAAAATGTGAGTGGCAGTACGTCGAAGAAAGACCTAATTGCTATTGAAATTAACGGAAGTGCGACTCAAATTACACGAGAAGGAACGCAAAATTTACTCAAAAGATAAGGAAGACATATTCGAAGAATTACATACGAATTCAAAAGCAACTGAAGGGAACTCCAAAATGCAAAAATAAAAGAAATGTCTGAATAAAGGTATTCTTCACGATAACGCATTAGAAAGATTCCTTTCGAAAGAAATAGAAAGTGAAATAGAGTCAGTATCGTAAGAGGTCTGAGAGAAGAAAAATAAATTAGATTGACGGAAAGATCACAATACTCTCCGCCAAATAGAACAAATTCTAAAATGTTAAATCAAAACTAGCATAAATGTCACGAAACAAGAAATGGAAGAGAAATGGAAACAAACCTGAAACAAACATTTATTTTGAAATCGTTTCATGAAAACTTATTAGGTCGGCCGCACGCAGGATCGTCTCGCGCGATTCACGACTGACGATTCGAGTCGCGTGTGATTTTACATTGACGGAATGGGAGCCCCGCACAGACACGCGCACACACGCGAATCGCGTCGCGGTCGCTGCAGTGTGCGAGGCTCCCATTCTATCAATGTAAACTCACCCGCGACTCGAGTCGTCACGATCCAAGTCGTGAATCGTAAGTCGCGAGACGATTCTGTGTGGGGCCGGCCTAAATGTCCAATTTAGTCCGCTCAAACTCGATATGAAGATTGAAATTACGATCAAAGTTAAACAACCAAAATCTTATTAATGAAGACGGAAAATGGAGATACATAAAAAAAAAAGAAAAAAAAGCACCAGCGGAAACTTGCTCTACGATATTGATTTCTCAGGAGACCTAATTAATTCGGTCTCTCATCTGCCGGGCAGCTTAGCTCCAGGTATGATACACGGAAGAAAAGTTTTCAAAAGGAATGTAAAGATAACACGAAGAAGTCTTCATACGTATCGTGCAAAACATCACTGGACATCGGTGCCTCTTAAAAAAGTGCAAAGATTCCACCCACACCCTTTTACAAAATGGGGTAACAGGGTCAAGCCAAAAAACTGCAGACCAGTAACACTCGCATCTCATTAAGTGCTCTGAAAGAACAGTTTAGCGATAGTTACACTGTACTTTTTTATGCGGGAAAGATGGGCTAATAAGGGCCACCAGAATCTCATCTCATTCTCATGTTTAAGTTTCAAACACAAATTTTGTATTAATTAATTAATTAAGTAGTTAAATATAATAATAAATTCAAAGTAAAAACGAGAATATCCATTTTTTTAAAGTCAAGCTTCAATTACATACTTTTTCCAGGGTGGAATTTTTTTTTAGCACGTATCACTGCTTCGGTCTTTTACAGCACTGGGAGATTTAGCATTGGATTTAGCATTGGATTTAGCATTGGATTTAAGACCGGAAGATTTAGCAAGCATCACCGCTTCAGTCTTTTACACTTTTGGAAGATTTTCGCTTCGAAAACAAATCCATCGAAATTTTCACAATTTTCGGCCTAAATTATTTTTTGATAAAATTTTTAAAACTGAAAGAATAACACAAAAAAAAAAAACTTCTAAGTTTTAAGAACGAATACCATATTCACCTTCCTGACAACTAAATGTAATCGGAGACGTTATTTAGTTAATAATAATATTATTGGTAACTAAAATGATGACGTCATCATTTGGAGGAATGGTTTCACACACAAAAATTTCAGCTGCTACATTTTGGATTTCGCTCTTATACGACTTTATCTATGTATATTTAACTTTATGCCACTATGGATGGACATTATTTTGAGAATGTTTGTGCTCTATTTATCATAAAATATATTTAAAAATTTCACGCAGACGCGTGACGCAGAAAGCGTCATCACGATTTTTGACACCATCTAAATCTCCTATAAACTAGAAATGCCGACTCTAGTTTCCTTTCTTAGTCTCCGGTTTTACTTTCAAAGTAAAACCTGAGACGAGCTCTCCGGTTCTTAATTTATATAAAAATTCGAATATTTTGGTTTTAATTCGATTTTATGTGATTCAGTGAAGAGGTCATTCAGGAACCAAAATTACAGCTAAGAAGCGTCTGAAAATAATCAAATGTCTCTACGTCAGGTTTTGCTTTGATGGGGTAGTTTAACCTCCTTCGCAACACCTAAGGTCATATGACGGGAGTCGACCTACGGCTTTACGTGGGATCCGAACCGCTACACAATCTGGACGCGGAGGACGGTCTCCCATCTAACTACTCTCCAGAACCAATGTGCTTAACTTCGCTGATCGACGGGAAGCGGTGTGACGGCATTGGCCATGGTTTAGCGCTGACGGTCGGATTGACTGGGCGGTCGAGCCTGCCTAAATCTCCGGCTTTTTGAAAATTAAAAGTTGGCAACCCTACTGTAAGCACGTCGGATGAGAAAAACGTGTTGAATGCGTGAATGAATGAACAAATGAATGGAACATCTTTATCAATAAAATAAATATTACGCTAAACAATAAATAAAATACGACAATAATTTTATTATTGGCCATACAGGTGTCAGTTGAACTAGTGTAATTAATCTAATTTGGCCCTTAAGTTTTTGGCTTTACTGGGCTCTAAAAATCTCTTAAAATCTTAAGCATATATTTTACACTGTATTTGTAGAGAAGTCGTAAAAATGGAGGAAGGTTTTTCGCATCGTCCCTTTGGCAAGAGGACGAGAAGCCTCGAGAACGGAGATGGAAAACTCACTTAAAATACTAGGCCAAAATCTATTCAATATCGTAACGAGAAAAGCACGTAGTCGACAGAATTAATGATAATAATAATAAGCAGTGAGTACGGCCAGAAATTGGCACATCGCTCGGGCCAGACAAACGCTACCCGTTGCGCTAACTCCTAGATTATTACCAGCACCATCGGGAGTCGAACCCCCGACCTCTGTGTCTTCACTTCCCTTATATGGAAACAGTGTTACCCACTCAGCTACGGACGCTGAAAATACGTAACTAATCTAAGAAATATTGAGTAAAAAACATTAAAAAAACCCGACTTCACAAATTCCAACCACAAGAACCTCACCAGCCATAATTGGGTGGTTATAAAACCAGAATGATAGCACAAAACAACTCTCTCCTGAATCAAATCCTACAAGTGAAAAGGGATATACTGCAGAATACCGATCGATGGCAGGTTCACCCTGAACATTTGTTAAAATAATATATATATATATATATATATATATATATATATATACATATATATATACACACACAGTGTCCCATAAGTCGGGACCTATTGGAAAATTTATTTTAAATTAAATTTCCAAGAAAGTAATACATTTGAACTAAAACAAATGTTCAAATTGATGTCTTGTTTTGGCACCTTTTTTCTTTGTTGCAGGTACAATAACACGCAATGGCTAATATGGAAGCGAGTTACACTCCTGGGGAAAAGGCTTCCGAAGGTCTTTTCCTCAGGAGTTCAACCCACTGTAGACTGTATATGTTAAAGAACATATCACCAAGTTAAGACCGTTGGATTTCCTTTGTTTGTCTTTAATATCTGCAGACAAAGGATTTTTTCATTTTAATTTTGGAATACGATATTTCTTTGCGTAAGTTTTTAAGTATACACACCTCAAATTCTGTGTACATTATATGCACATGTATACATCTCGGTGGATGAAATACTCGGCACCTGTATGAAAAATTCAATATATAAAATAGTGTGCTAGGAGGCAACATATATATATATATATATATATATATATATATATATATATAGAGAGAGAGAGAGAGAGAGAGAGAGAGAGAGAGAGAGAGAGAGAGAGATTAAAAACTCCCCTCACAAACGAAATGTTTTCCACAAACAAATCTGAGGGGAAAGAGATATTTGAGGCGTTTCTTCGACCGTCGAGGTATTCTGTCTACTTTAAAGTCACTCCGTTCGGAATGACCTCTGTCGCCGTGTTTAACGGCCAATGAGGGACCCGTTAGAAGGAAACCCCCTTAATTGGGGGAAGGGGGGTATTCAGTGACTGGGAAATGCAGAACGATGACTTACTTTTTAATCGGTCGGTCACTGTTCCCAATCGACCATATCACCATTTAACTCTCTTTCTTGACAGACCCCATTCATTTTTCTCCTTTTTCCTGGTGCGAGGGTATTACGTGAGTAACGCTGAAGAAGAGTTGGCACTCGCAGCAGGAGCTCCATACAGCCTCCTCTGGAAGAGGTTTACGACTCCTTCATTTAACGTTTCATTTTGATTTCCCGACTGACCTCACATTTTGTTAATCCCCGTGGGCTAGGGGCGTGACGCACACGGTTCATGACCGACAGCTTGAAAGCGAAAGGGGTAGAGGGACTGAAATTTTATATAATATATTTCAAAGGTTTCTATAATCATACTTACACGTATGTATACACATTTAAATACAAGCTGTATATGTGAGCATGTGTACATTTGTATGTATGTTTCCGTGAGTATATGTATGTGAGCGTATATGCGTTGATGTGCATCCATATATGTTCCAATTTATATATCTAAAATTATTATTATTATTATTATTATTATCATTATTAATGATAATATCATTATTATTAATAATAAAAGTGCTACGTATTAATTTTAGATGTCAACGAATTTTTCTTTACGGGTTTAACCTTAAAAGGGGAAAAAAGAAACACATTTGTTTATTAATAATAATTCCAACGTTTCGATCGCGTACGACAGACATTATCAAGGAAGTGATTCAAAGATTAGACTACGCATAATTAAAATATTGAAGGTACGATAGAACTTAAGATTACAATTTTTGGTGGTGCAATTCTTACGTGTAAACTAAGGGCAACGTGGTGGCAAATGTTGTAACACCACTTCCCCTCACGGGATCGAACCACGGGTCACTAAATCATCTAGGCGCGGACGACGGTCCTCCATCCAATTATTGATCGGACCTAATGTCGTTTAACTTCGCTGATGCAACGTGAAGCGGTTAACATTGCCACTTTGTACCACATGTTGCCTAAGGCTTTTATGAAATTTGTTAGTTGCATAACGAATTCAGGAGCTGTATCCTTCTTCGTTACGAGGCAATTGCGTTGAGAATCACTTTGGTTTGTTATCGGTTTCAATAATTATCTTATTTATTATCTTTACTTATTATGTTATCTTATTTAACCGCATTTAATACGATTTTTAATTATTCTTTAATAAGTAAAATGAGTGTCAGAAACTGGCACAGCGCTCATGCCAACAAATGTGGCCCATTGCTTTAATTCCTGTATTATTATTATTACGAGAATCAATGGGGTTCGAACCCCCAACTTCAGTGTTTTCACTTCGCTTCTTGGGAAACGATGCTACCCACTGAGATACGAACAATGACCTTAATTATTGTTAGTTTAAAGTGTTTATTTTTCATTCATTAATGGGTATATGCCCACATCGCAACACCGCTTCCCGTAAGATCAGTAACATTAAGTTACGTTGGGTCTGATTCGTAGTTGGATAAGGGACCGCCCTCCGCCCTCGTTCAGATGACATATCGATCCCCAAATAAGATTCGGATCCCAAGTAAAGCCGTAGGTCCCTTTCGTCACGTGACCAATGCCGTTACGAAGGAGATTAAACAGACCCAATTATTATTATTATTATTATTATTATTATTAATACTACTTCACTCTATAATACTTTTCCTTTCAATATATTTTTATTCTCATACTTTAAAGAGGCAGTAACTCTTTTTTTCTAGGATTATGATTTGACGTGATTATGATTTGTCTGGTTAGGAAAATTATATAGAATTTGATACAGAAATTGGTTTAATTTTTTAGGTTAAAAAGGTTCGTGTACGATAATTAATCATTTTAGAAACCATTTTTTTTTTAAACTATCAAAGTTTTAGTTAACGAAATTTTGTAATCAGATTTAAACCTTTATCGCGCGGAGCGACTTTACTCATTTTGTTCTGGCTAACGCCGGACGATTTCATTCAGTCTCGCAAAGAACTCTGCGCAGTAAAGGGTTAAGAGACGTTTGCTTAATCATTTACTGCGCAGAGGTCTTTGCGAGACTGAATAAAATTGTCTGGCATTAACCAGAACAAAATCAGTAAAATCGCACTGCCCCGCGAAGGGTTACTGTAAGGAATGACGCTTTTTTATCCGTTTATCCATATTATTCCGAATGATAGGTTAAAACCAATTAAATTTATTGTCACGACGTGAGGTGGGGGAAGGGGAGGGAGGCACCCCTAAGGGTCATCTTTATCCCGAGCATTAACGGAATAAGCAGCCAACTCAACCCAACCCAGGAGCCGGTAAGCGGGAGCGAACCAGAGCCTCACCGCTGGCTGAGTCCGCCATTGTAATCATTGAGCTATCGGCCGCTCTTCTCGAAAAACAATTTTAATTTTTCCATTTTATTCAAATTTTTTAACGAATTACATCATTATTTTCTTTGAAAATAATAAGTGTCATTCGCATAACGAAGATACAAGACGTTGATTCCACTTCTCCCCATACTAACCCCCCCCGCCTCCCAAAGGGCCGGCGAGAGCTGCCACGGACCCCGGGGAAGGATTGGTATATAGGCTCCCCTGTTTACTCAGTATTTTATTATGAATGTTTTTTGCGTACATAACGAGCAAACTGATTATATGTCCGAGTCATTATTCAAAACATACAGATGATAATCTCTATAAAATGTATGTTCATTAATTATATTTCCTCTGTTATTTAATCAATTGCTTTATTAATATTTTTAGATTTTATCCCCCTCTTTCAGGGCCGCCTAGAGGTCCGGGTCCCGGGGATTTAATCCGGCTTCCCCGCCTTTTCGGCGGCCCTGCCCCCCAGCTCCCCACCATTGTATTCTTTTCAATTTCTGACATATAAAGATGAAAAATGGTCTCTGTTGTATATATATTATAAGAAAAGGTTTGAATAATTATTTTTTTTATTCAGATGCTCTTTTGTTTCTTACATTTTTTTTTTTTTTGAAAGATAACCATTGGTTTCTTCCAGTGGAACGTTTGTAAACAGGCACTTGACACTGAATGATAGAAGGCACTCTTGAGTGCCCATTTGTAAGATTTTTTTATCCTTAAGTGATCTCCGTTTCACTCAAGTTTGGTCTAATTATATTAGATTATATTAAAATATATTATATATATTAAGTGAAATTACATTATATTAATGTTCTCACGCTAATTACAGCACGGATTGGCGTATTTTTGACGTTTTTATGTGACCTCGTGGTTATTGGTCGGAATATTTATTTTAGCATTAAATTTTTCTATTTTTTTTCATTCTGTTAAATTCAGTTTGTACAGGGTTTTTTTTGTTAACATTTTCAACTTAATTTCTTTGAATATATTCAAAATTTTATTGCACGTGACTAATATTAAATTAGCGCCCGATCATTATCTCTTTTCTTTAGAATTGAGCCTCCTCCCTTTCGTATTATCGTGCCACGCTTTTGGCCTTTTTTATAGAGAGCATCTTCGAGCCTATTATTAGTTATAACCTCGTTATAAAGTACTAAATTTTTTTATATTCAAATTTAATTGGTCTTAAGTTATAAATTAAATTTTTTTCAATTTCACTCATTGTATAATTTCTCAATTTAGATTCGCCTTTTACAGTTTTTTTGTAATCTTTTTTTTTTTTTTAAAAAGGCTGAAGTTGAATTCTTTTTTGTTAAAATTCCAAAATTCCCTTTCGTATATTATTTAAGGATTTAAAAAAAGCTTTGAATTATATTCGGGTGAAGTAGACATTTCGTCAGTAACGAAATGAAAAGTTGCTTCGCGTGATTCGCTAGATTGTCCCTTTTGTCGAAGTACGACTATCGGTTTTAAAGATATAAATAGCTAAATTAGGGCTTTGAGTAGTTTCGTTTACATTCAAATTCATTCCAATTACGTGGATTCTTTGAACCTTTTTTTGTTGCACTCCCGTTTAGTATTTTATTTCAGTAAAATTTAAATTTAAACGTTATTCGATCAAATTTTATGCACTCGATTTCTGTATCATCATCTAATTTAAAATAGCAGTTGGAACATGGAGATTTTTTTCATGCATAATTCTCAAAAAAATAAAAATAAAAAAAATATATATATACGGTATACTGTATATAATAATGCAAACCCACGAGGAAAAAGAAAAATTATTCCAATGCCTTTCTGTATTCAAAAGTACACCTCGTTAGGGAATGAAGGTGTACTTCTGAATACACGAAAGGCCTTGGAATCATTTTTCTTTTTCCTTGTGGGTTTGCATCATTCATTCATTTCACGTGTTTAATTGTGAAAGTCATCCCATATATATATATATATATATATTATATATATATATATATATGATGAATAAAACCACGAAGGAAAGGAAACACAGAGTGGTGCTCAAGCGCTTTCGTCTCATGATCTCCTCAGGAACACTAGACGAAAGCGCTTGAGCACCACTCTGTGTTTCCTTTCCTTCGTGGTTTTATTCATCATAAATATTTTTCACGTGTTACTTTCGTGAAATAATTTTCATATATATATATATATATATATATATATATATATATATATTATATAATGTTATATAATGTTATAATGTTTCAGACCAACAAAGACCCTAGGATCCACTCATGGCTGGTCTACCTAACTGTGTTCGTAATTGTGTATTGTGCATGTCCTCCGTGGTGGCGGAGGGGACCTACAATTTTACGTGGGTTCCGAACCACAAAGCCTTAATTTTACTACCTTAAACTATACCCAATCTATCAACATATGCGTCCAATCGATTTTTAAACGTGTTTATAGACGTGCTACTAATTACTTCTACCGGCAAACTATTCCAGCTATTTACTATTCTATGCGTAAAAAAGTTTTTGGCAACTGCTGTCTCGAACCTTCCACTTGTCAACTTACACCCGTTATTTCTAGTCCCATTATAATGAGATATTTCGAAAAAGCTATCTCTATCTACGTTATCGAACCCATTCATAATTTGAAAACCTGGATTAGATCACCCTTAGCCTTCTAGTCTCGAGTGTAGTCAATTTTAACTCCTTGAGCCTATCCTCGTACGACTTTGACGTAAGCGACGGAATCATCTTAGTTGCTCGTCTTTGAACTTTTTCGAGTTTGTCCATATCTTTTCGCATATCATATGCGGATTCCAAAATTGGATCGCGTACTCCAAATGGGGTCTAACTAATGATTTATAAAGAGGAACTATAATATCGCGCGATTTATACTCAAAATTCCGAGCTATAAAACCTAACACTTTGTCGCTTTATTGACCGCTGCTGTACTTTGTTTCGCTACTTTTAAATCACCAATGACTATAACTCCTAAATCTTTTTCCTGCTCTACGCTTGTTAACTCCTTCCCTGACATACTATATGCAAAATTACCGTTACGCGAACCTATATGTAAAATTTTGCACTTATCGACGTTAAATCTCATTTGCCATGTGATTGACCAATCAACGATTTTATTCAGATCTCCCTGGATTTTACCTCTATCTTCGTCATTAATCGTCCTACCACCCAGCTTCGTGTCATCCGCAAACTTTGAAACTGTACTGACTAGGCCGACATCTAAATCGTTAATATACAGTATATAAGAAAAAGCAAGGGGCCCAATACAGAACCCTGAGGAACGCCACTCGCTACATTAGCCCAACACGACTCCGCTCCATTAACGACCACCCTCTGTTTCCTGCCTCGCAACCACTCTTCTATCCAATTTATTACTACACCCCTGATTCCATGAGCCTTAGTTTTTTCAATGAGTCATTTGGGCGGTACGGTGTCAAACGCTTTTTGAAAATCTAAATACACTACATCAACCGCCCGATGACTATCGTAAACGTCAACCACGCTTTGAAAAAATTATAAAATATTAGTTAAGCAAGATTTGTTTCGCCTAAAACCGTGCTGCGTATTTCTAACTAAGTTATGCAATTCTAATTGTTCGACTATACGATCCCTAATTATTGATTCCAGCAGCTTACCTACAACAGACGTTAAACTGATTGGCCTATAATTTCCAGCCGCACCTTTATCGCCTTTCTTAAAGATAGGTGTCACGTTTGCTAACTTGAAATTATCTGGTACGCACCCCTCAGAAATAGACGCATTAAAAATCTTTGTTAGTAGCACAACAATGCTAGCTTTTAATTCTTTTATTGTATGGGATATATGGAATCCGGCCCCGGTGATTTACGCATTTTCATTTTATCAATAAAGCACATTACTTCCCTTTCACTAACCACAATACTATCCAAAATATTACCATTATCAAAAGGTATTATGTCTATGACCGTAGGGATATTCGTTACATCTTCTATAGTAAAAACTGACGTAAAAAATTCGTTTAACAAGGTAGCCATTTCCTTGTTTTCAGAAATTAGCTCTCCGTTAACATTTTTCAACGGCCCCAAGACACTTTTTACTGGATTTCTATTGTTGACGTATTGAAAGAATCGCTTGGGATTTTCTTTACCGTCACGAGCTATGGAGATTTCAAATTCGCGCTTGGACTTTTTTATTACACTTTTCGCTTCACGCCTTAGAGATATGTAGTTGTTTCCTAACCACAAATTGTCTTTATCGCATTTATGTAGCCTATAAGCCCTATCCCTACTCTTTATAATGTTTTCTACTCTAGAAGTAAACCACAAGGGCTTGTTGTTTACTTTCGCACGCTTAATTTTGTACTGCACACATTCCTCATTTATAGTCCTAAATACTGTTTCAAACGATTCCCACATTAGTTTTGCGTTGGAGATCCCCATTACGTTTTCCAATTGACGTGTGACAATTTACTTCGAAATTTACAAAAGTCTGCGTGCTGGAAGGTAGGAATTTTAGTCGAGTTAGCTGGTTTCGAGTGACTTACTGAGAGGACAAACTCTACCATATTGTGATCGCTTTTGCTTAACGGTTCTATTACTTGAAGATCAGTGATCAGCCTATCATCCGTAGTTATTACTAAATCTAAAATACTGTCCAACCTCGTAGGTTCCCCAACCTTTTGAATAAGAAAGCTATCCTCGAGAAAATTAACTAAACGATTACCTTCCGCGTCTCCCTGCATTGTATCGTAATTCACGTTGGCACAATTAAAGTCACCTATAACTAAAGCCTGCTCACTACTTATTATTCTCTTTAGTTCACGATATAACGCTTCGTCCGTATCAGCTGTTTGATTAGGGGGCCTATATATCATATAACCGTAACAACAAGTTTGAAATCGTTCAATTTAAGTTCTGCTATAGTCGAATCTATCGGTTCTGGAATTGTGTGCTTTACTTCTATAACGTTCGCAATATTATCTTTGAACATATATATATATATATATATATATATATATATATATATATATATATATATATATATATATATATATATACAGGGCGTCCCAAAAAAATGTATACACACTTTAACAGCTGATAGCTCAATTGATGTTTCTTTCTTTCCAAGTTAAACCCATTAGAATTAATAATGGCAGTCAGACTAAGCTTTGAACAAAGGAAATTCATTCTAAAATGCTACTGGAAGTGTGAAAACGCAGTTGAAGTGCAAAGACAGTTTAGGAGGAGTTTCAAACAGATCCACCAACGCGACACCATCACTCGAATTAGAGATAAGTTTGAAGCCGATGGAACTGTTCAGAATGTCCACAAGAAGCGTTCCGGAAGACCACGGACATCGACAAGCCCCACAAAGCAAGAAAGAGTACTGGAAACGTATCACCAAAGTCCAAGAAAATCTGTGCGGCAAGCGAGTCGTGAGGTAGGAATTTCAGAATCGTCTGTCCAACGCATTTTGAAGCGCTGTCAATGGAAAAGTTACATTCCAAGATTAGTCCATGCTATTAATGAAGATGATGATGATCCGGACCGAAGAGTGGAGTATTGCGAGTGGTACTTGGCACGATGTGGATGTGGATTGGACGAAGGGGTTTCGTAGAATACCCTCCGCGTTCACCAGACCTCACACCACTAGACTTTTTTTATGGGGATACTTAAAAGACAAAGTCTACGCTATAAAACCTGCAACAGTCGCTGAATTGAGAGCAGCCATTGAACGAGAATGCACACAAATACCAAACGAAATGTTTCGTGATGTTTGCGATTCCATTGCTTCGCGTTATCAGCAGTGCCTGGACCAGAACGGACGTCAGTTTGAAAACAGGCGTTGACAAAACAATTAAATAATGTCTGTAGATTCTATTACATTTTGAAAATGAAATGTATTTTAATAAACACTGCCTTTATAATTATTTAAAGTGTGTATACATTTTTTTGGGACGCCCTGTATATATATATATATATAATTCAGTGGCGACTCGTGGTATAAATGTATGAGGGTGCGATTTCATAAAATTGTACGACAACACGGACTCACAATAGGCTAGCGCGAATCCAACTGCCGCTCACAAGAGTACTTGTATTAACATATGCGTCTATGCCAGACGTACAATTCTAGTTAATTACAAATAAGTAATAATTTCAATAAAATACATATAAATGGTTTATATTATTATTACTGAAGTAACTATTAGTAAAAATAAAGTTGTTATTATAAAAAAAATTCGCGATTGTACTTACATTTTCATTACAACAGTAAAATATAATTTATATTTACTTGAGCGAAAAATCTATCGCTCCATTCGGCTGCAATATTATTTTGTATTCAAACAGCAGTACGCTGTTTGAAGCTATGCAATAAGTTTAGAATATTATGTACTGTATGAAGGTTTACTCAAAATGCCTCATGAATCATGATATGCCACATGAATTTTTAAAATATATTTCAAGAATATTTAGTTTAATATCTTAAAATTAATATATTTTTTATCTGTTAAATTAATATTTATCGTTTGAAGCAAGGGGGAGCGACCGCTCCATCGCTCCTATACGCCAGTCGCCACTGATTATATATATATATAAATAAAAATTTTAGATGCCCTCTCCAATTTTCGGATTATTTTCCTTTTAGAGGATTTCTTATGTATAATTTTCAATAAAACAATTGTTATTTAGAACCTTCAGTAAAACAAAGCGAAATCCTATCTTTCCAACGTGTAGTCAGCTTACGACAGACTAGGGTTGGCACTGGCAGTGCTATGGCTCCGGAGCAGGAGCGGAGCGGGCCAAGTGTGTAAACTCTGCTCCGGAGCCGCAGCGGAGGTGGAGCCAGACTTATCGGAGCGCTTCGGAACTTTGAGCTGGAGCTGCTGCTGCTGCTGCTCCACTTATAGTAGAATGAATGTCAACGAGTTTAGGGGATGGGAGCCGATCACTATCGATTGGTGTTTTGGACGGTTTGACGTTGAATGGTTTTCTCTGAGTGTAAAACACGAGTTGTAAACAAACTGGACCGCTGATGTTGAGTGTACGAATGTGCGTATAGTATTTTTTCATCGTAATATAGTGTCGTGGCCGTACCAGTTTGCCAAGTATGGATAGTAAATTGTACGGAATATCATAAAAAGCAGGTACTTCTGAGCACCCTAAAACCCATTTACTCTGACCAACTAACATTTAAGCCGTATAAACGGTGCAAACGCTTAGTACTCATTAGTAACTCTATCACATTTACAATTCAGAGAATTATGCAAATTGCAACTACTCACAACTACAGTATGTATCACCAACTCAGCTTTAGATTACTAGTCTTAATGATTTTGTTATCCTATTGCGCATTCAGCTTTTGTATCTTAAGAGCTGTAGCGCGATAAAAAGACGCTAAAGTATCAGTCCGGAGCAACTTATCATATAAAGCTGGGGTGAGTGGAGCGGCCCTGGAGATGGAACTGGGTTAGTGGAGCAACTCCGGAGCTGGAGCTGGGGGTCACTCTCAGCTTTCACTCTCCCGTTCCGGCCTAAAACGGGAGCCGAGTCGCTGGAGCCAGCAAACTCGGAGCACTGCCAACCCTACGACGGAAGTTTTCAGGGAAGAGAGTGTAAATTCAAATTACATATTACTCGTATATTTACTATAAGACAAAATTGCAATTTAAGTTCTATATCATCATATTTTAATTTTGACTAGTTCTAATATTTAAATCACTTCCTTGATAGTGTCTGTCGTATGGGGACGAAACGTTGGATTATGATGAGTAAACAAAACTCTCTCTTTCTTCCGCTTAAAACCAACCCCCAAATAAAAAATTCAAAATTTATTAAAAAAAATTTTTTTTTAAATTTGAGAAAACGCCAAAAACTCTAAAAAACTGAAGCTAACATTATTATTATTATTATTATTATTATTATTATAATATCTTACGAAGCCTTTGTTATCCGAATAAGTTTCTTATCGTAAAGATAAGCTTGTCTCCAACTCCTGAATATCTCCCGTCGTCTTAAAACTTTGAAAATCATTATTATTTATTTTATTTATTATTATTATTAACTAATTATTTTATGTATTTATATTTATTTTTATTATTCTTTAATATTCAGTTTGGTTATTTTATTTAATTATCTTTATTTTGTATTTTTTTTTATTTATTTATCAATTTAATGTATTTATATCTTATCTAATTTTTTTTAATTAATAAATCTATTAATTTTCACTTTTTCTTTTTTAATAATTATTTATTTTAACCAATTAATTAATTACCTTATTTATTATTTTAATAATTATTAAGTAATTAATATTTTAATTATTTCTTCATTTCAATGGCTTCCAAATCATGTCACTTTTTCCTCGCTTTATTGCTTACCGTCGCTCAGTGGGTAACGCCATTTCCCTATGAGCGAAGTGAAGACACTGAGGTAGGGGAGGGGGGGGGGGGTCGGCTCCCGATGGTGCTGGTGATAATAATTGTCCTCTTGCCGAAGTGACGATGAAAAACCTTCCTCCGTTTTATTTTCTCTTCATAAATACAATGTAAAATATGTACTTAAGATTTTAAGAGTTTTTTTTGTGGAGCCCAGTAAAGCCAAAAGCATAAGGGCCAGATTAAACACCAATAGTTGAATTAACATTACTATATGTCTTATATTAATTTTATTGTAGTATTGTAATGCGCAATATTTATTTTCTGATGATGGTGATGTTAATACGAGAGTTTGAGCAATGGATAGCATTAGTTGGCCCGAGTCATGTGGCAGAACTGACCGTCCTGACTGATTATTTTGTTGTACTATACATTATTTACAATACGGTAGATATTCCCAAACTCGCCCCACTTGGTGTGCAGGGATGGCGGGTTTGGGAAAAAGAGCGGGTTACGGAAGAGACCTTAATAGATGATTAAATACATATTTTTTAACATGGTTTATTATTGCGGTACGTACGTCATAATAGAATGTTACGTATGAATAGTGCAGCGGGAGAAGGGGATAAGCGACAAAATCGGCAAAATGCGTTTTCTGTTTCCACTCACAAAATGGGATATCTGCCAATTGGAGGTGATAGAGTGAAGAATAAAGTGTCTTTTCAAACAGAAAACGCATTTTGCCGATTTTGTCGCTTATCCCCTTCTCCCGCTGCAGTCCTCGTACGTAACATTCGATTATGACGTATTAAATGTAAAATATAACACAGCAGCGTTTGCCAACTTGAGAGATCATAAAAGACCGATTTTTTGGCATTAATTATTTATTAGTACATTTATGAGACACCGCGAGAATGAGGCAGCACCAGTGTGATGTCTATGCGCGGGTTATAGAGTAGCGGGTCTCGAAGTATCAACTGTAGCGGATATTTTATGAGTCCTTATGACACATCATTTTTACCCAATTTTCCACTTCGCTCTTTTATGAAACGCGTCTATATTCAAAATAATGTCATTTATTTGCCCCCCTAAAGGCCCAAAAAGGGGTATGAGGTAGATATAGGGGATTCTTCTCCCACTAATTAAGATGTAATTAGAAATATCTTTTACGGACTTAAAAAGGATTTTTTTTTTTTTTTAAAGAATTTCATTTTTATAACATCAAAAATCCGTTCCAAAAAGCATTTGGAATTTTTACGAGAGAGAGAGAGAGAGAGAGAGAGAGAGAGAGAGAGAGAGAGAACATGATCACAATTTTTATCAGATGAACGAACAAAAACAAACATCGACGAGGAACACCATCAGGAGAATAAACGCAAAGAACTAACGTAAACGAGAACAAAGAATGTCTAATCGAGAATTATAGGAACCCTGTTTAGGGCCTACAAATGAACATTGGGTTGAGTGGAATGGTATGTGGCCGGGATTGATGTGAGGTGCTGCGAGTGACCTTGTATTTAAGGAGGGGCTTCTTTAGTACGCTAATTGCGTATCTACTTTTGGAGTCCAACTCGTCCCACTGTTCCAGCAGATTGTTTTGCGAGTAAATACACAACTACTAATAAAGAGGATTGGAAGTTTGGAACACGCGTTACACCTCCACAACGCGCTCCCCCGATCCCCGCACGCGAAGCGGAAGACACAACAGGGGCTGCAGGTTCTCCCCTGGGGATCTACAACACCCTGACATGGAACCGCTATTCAATACGTCACGCTTAAAGTCCTCCGCGAAAACGAACAATACGCGCAATGGCTCTCTTCATGGTGGCCACGGGAAGGCACAGTCCCCATTAACTAACCTTTCAAACTAAGAACATTATAAACACTACATTCGTTACGTGGGTGCTCATTTAATTGTGGCAGAAACCTTATATACAGGGTGTCCCGAAAGTCTCGTTACACCTATGTATAATCTCGGAATATTAAATGATGTTTAGTTCCAACAGGATGGAGCGCCTCCCCACTATTCCTCGAGGGTTCGTGAATATTTAAATGAGGTGTTTCTGATCGATTGATTGGGCCATTAAAATGCAACATTAAAATAGCCTCCGAGAGGCCCAGATCTCTCGAGTTGTGACGATGCATTATGGGGATTTATGATTTATAAAGGAAAAGGTTTCTCAAAAAAGTTATGATTCCAATGACGGACTAAAGGAAGCCGTAAAGGATGCTTTTAAACTCGTAACACCTAAAATGCTGAGGAGGAGCATAGCACACCGAACCTGGCGTAAAATCATTCTGCGCAGTGAGAACGATGGTTTGCATACAGATCCATTGGATACATGATAAACTCGCGTATAACTATGTATAAACTACAATGTTGTATAATTCTGTATAAAATAAAATGTCTCGCAGTGTTTTCTACTATATACTTTCATTACCATAGTTACAGAACACTGGAGTAACATTTACATAGGTGTAACAAGACATTCAGGACACCCTATATATATATATAATATATATATATATATATATATATATATATATATATATATATATATATATATAGGGTGTCCCATAAGTCTGGTCTCATAGGAAACTTTATTTTAAATTAAATGTACAAACTAAACAAAATGTTGAAATTGATGTCTTGTTTTGTGAACTTCGTATTTTTTGTTGCATTTAGAATAACACGCAATGGCTAATATGGAAGTGAGTTACATTCCTCAGGAAAAGGCGGAGGTATTTTCCTCAGGAGTGTAACTCACTTCCATATTAGCCATTGCGTGTAATTCTACCCGCAACAAAAAAAAAAGGTGCCAAACCAAGACATCAATTCGAACATCTATTTTAGTTCAAATGTATTATTACGTTTGTAAATTTAATTTTAAATAAATTTTCCTATGGGACTGGACTTATGGAACACCCTGTATATAATTTTCGACATAGATTTTAAACTTCTAAAATGAGAAAATCCTAATTTAGCGCAATATAAATTACATTATCATGACACAACCCTCGTCTTTAATATTAAAATGGCGTTCTTAAATTTAAATAATGACAAACCAAACACTTTTACCATGAAACAGAGGGGAAAATCCCCCTATTTTTAAGCAGAATAAATAAATAAAGCTCTTATATCCATTACGCTTAAGTGATAAATTGGCGTGGACTAAACTCCAACGTTTAAATAATAGACAGGAAACAGGATTTTTTTTTTTTTTTTTCCTCAAAAAATTAGGTCTGAGGGAATTTTATTCGCGGGGGGGGGGGGGATGACTTTTGTCTTTTTTAGTTTATGAATGGAAATATTGGTGAATAAAGATTTTAGTGTAGTGTAAAACATATACGCCTAAGTGTGTAAATACAAAATTTCGGGAACACAAGTTTTTTCTACCCCTGACTGGCCCGAAGTATGAAATGGCGTCACTGAACCTTGAAATTATCCTGCAACACTATTTTATATATATATATATAAACTAATTTTTTGTGTTCTTTTCCTTTGGTTTGTTCATTCCTCACGAAATTCTAACGAAAAATATGACGTCATTAATTGCAGTGGTGCAACAGGGATCCGCGGTGCAAAAAGTTACAACTGACGGACCTTTTGGTGGCTCCTGTGCAACACATCATGAAAGTTCCCCTCATTCTGAGGGACATAGAGACCAGGACTGAAGAACCCCAAGAGAGGGCAGTTGTGAGGGAAATCATCGAAGCGGAAGAACATTCCTTACGTGAGTAGAAACCGGATAAAACCGGGTAAAAGCCAGTTTGTTTCATTTATCATGTACACCGATTAGTAAAACCCGTCTTTAAAAACTGGTAAGAACTGGTATGAAACCAGAAAAAACTAGTTAAATCGTTTAATTTTTTCACTTCAAAACAGGTTATATATATATATATATTATATATATATATATATATATATATATATATATATATATATATATATATATATATATATATATATATATATATATATATATATATATATATATATATATATATGCTGTAAATTCACAAGGAAAAAGAAAACGATTCCGAGGCCTTTCGTGTATTCAGAGCTACACCTCGTCAGGGAATGAAGAGAGAAGGCAAGATGCCCATAAATATATACAACGTAGAGGAAACCAAAACAATTAGCACATACTTAACAAGAGTTAATGAGAGGCAAAGGAATTTTAACAAGATATTGTCAATTTTATACATTCCCGCACTGTTATTGAAATTGTTTTTAAAATGGATAATGCACATTCTAGAATATTTCTTTCTATTATATATCTGTTTTCAACAAGCGCTTTAGAATTATCCCACTTGATGCTTGATTACATCTATACATATGGTTAAACAAAGCATTGGAATTATTAGCTGTTCTACATGCATATTTATGCTGTTTTACCCCAATATCTAACGTTTTACCCGTTTGGCCTATATATATTGAGTTACATTGTGTACATCCGATTGAATACACACAACCAACAACATTATCCAGGCTATTCTTTATTAGGCGTGATTTAACAGTATTATTATACTTAAACACTACATTGATGCCAATTGCTTTAAGTAAAGTCGGAAGATATTGAAAATTAACATGGTAAGGTAAGCTAAGGATATTTTTACGCTCAAATTCCTTTACAATTACGTTATTATAATACCTATTCTTGGCTTTCCTAAGAGTAAGACAGTTATCTAAAAATGAAATAGGATAACATAATTTAGCACCAATATTCATGATATTGTATAACGCCGTTAGTTGGCTCTATTTCTAAGTCACATATTGTAAATAGCATGGATCTCATTGACAAACTGAAGTTTCCTAATGACCCTAATTTCAAATTGGTAAGCTTTGATGTATGCTCGTTATTCACAAAAGTCCCTGTTGATGACGTACTTGATTTTTTAAAAGATAAGATCTCTGAATATTCTTTCACTGTTCAACACAACACTCTTATTGAGTTAATTAAGCTTTGTGTCAAAGATTGTAAATTTCAGTTTGAAAATAAGTTTTATGCTATGTCGTTTGGATTGGCGATGGGAAATCCCTTTCGCCTGTACTAGCTATTTATATATATATAGAATTTTTTGAACGTAGAATTTTGCCTACGATTGTTAATTTTAACCTGGTTTGGTAAGGTATATAGATGATCTTTTATGCCTTTGGCTAATAATTTGGATGTTGACTTATTTCTTGGTAGGCTCAACAATTTAGTCTCATCTATTAAGTTCACAGTTGAAAAAGAAAATGATGGAAGCCTATCTTTTCTGGATCTAAAAATTTGGAGATGCTCTAATCCAGTGGTTCCCAACGTGGGCACCACTGCCCCCCAGTGGGCGTTTGAGAATCTTAAGGGGGCGCTAGGAAACTAAAATTGTTACCTTCTATTAATAAATCACTTATTCTGTTATATTATTATCTTTATCAGGGGGCACCAGCAAATATTGGTGGACATAAGGGGGCGTTGGCTTAAAAAAGGTTGGGAATAGCTCTTATGTGCATTTTTATTCTGACCATCATCCCTCGATTAAATCTTCTATTTTCTCTGCTGTTTCTTCGAGCATTGAGAGTTGTCAGTCCTGAATTTTTAGATTCCGAGTTATGCAATATCATGAATATTGGTACTAAATTATGTTATCCTATTTCATTTTTGATAACTGTCTTAGGAAAGCCAAGAATAGATATTATAATAATATAATTGTAAAGGAATTTGAGCGTAAAAATATCCTTAGCCCACCTTACCATGTTAATTTTCAATATCTTCCAACTTTACTTAAAGCAATTGGCATCAATGTAGTCTTTAAGTATAATAATACTGTTAAATCACGCCTAATAAAGAATAGCCCGGATAATGTGGTTGGTTGTGTGCAGTGGTGTAGTGCTGTGGGAACGCGTGGGAACGGCGTTCCCTTACTTTTTTTGGTAGACGGAACGGCGTTCCCTCACTATTTCAAATAAATCCGAACTTACAAATCTCTAACGTCATGAAATTTTAATTCCCACCCCCCTAGAAGAAATATGAGAAAGAATCATTAACTGTTTCATTTCTTTTAGCTTCGACTGAGGCAATGCTAGCCTATAAAGATCTGGTGAAACAGTCACCACGGCGTACCAGTTGTTAACTTTTTTTTAGTTAATCATTCCAGTTGTTAGCTATTTTCATTGATCGTACTGGATGTCATATATCTAATGACACTGGAAATACTGCATCTTCAACCTTGGAATATATCCTAATATCCAGTGCATATGACCTCAAAATATCCCTGAAATTGGTCAGATTTCAAAAGATTTCCCGGGGGGCTTACAGTGCCCCGGACCCCAGCTGTATGGGCTCGCCGCGCTCGCCATTGTCCCCCCCCCCGCATCTGAGTAACACTTTCAAAATGCGTTCCCTCACTTCTTTATTTAGCACTACACCACTGGTTGTGTGTATTCGATCGGATGTACACAATGTAACTCAGTGTATATAGGCCAAACGGGTAAAACGTTAGATATTAGGGTAAAACAGCATAAATATGCGTGTAGAACAGCTAATAATTCCAATGCTTTGTTTAACCATATGTATAGATGTAGTCATAGCATCAAGTGGGATGGTTCTGAAGCGCTTGTTGAAAACAAAGATATAATAGAAAGAAATATTCTAGAATGTGCATTTATCCATTTTAAAAACAATTTCAATAACAGTGCGGGAATGTATAAAATTGACAATATCTTGTTAAAATTCCTTTTGCTTCTCATTAACTCTTGTTAAGTATGTGCTAATTGTTTTGGTTTCCTCTACGTTGTATATATTTATGGGCATCTTGCCTCTCTCTTCATTCCCTGACGAGGTGTAGCTTTGAATATACGAAAGGCATTGGAATCGTTTTTCTTTTTCCTTGTGGATTTGCAGCATTCATTCATTTCACGTGTTTAATTGTGAATTCATCCCATATATATATATATATATATATATATATATATATATACACACACACCACACACGGTATATATATATATATATATATATATGATGAATAAAACCACGAAGGAAAGGAAACACAAAATGGTGCTCAAGCGCTTTCGTCTAATGACATCCTCAGGAACACTGAAGTACATAAAAAGGTTAAGCCTATATATAGGTTACAGAAAGAAAAAAGAAAAAATAAATAACATACATACACACACACACACATACATATATATTATATATACATACATATCTATATATACAAATACATACACACATACATACATACATATATATACAATAAACAGAGAAGTAAAAATAATAAAAAATTATAAAAAAATTAAAAATTAAAACCTTAAAAGATTACCAGTGAGGCGTACAGATTTTGTAAGGAAAAATATCGATTTTTAGCACAAGATCAAATGGATTATAAAAATACAAATTTATACTGGAACTCTGCCGGGTTTTACCACAATGCTGCCTATGGTCAGGTTTCGATATATAAAAAAAAAAAAAAAAAAAAAAAAAAAAATGCACATTAAAGTTAATCGATTTTTAGCACAAGATCAAATGGATTATAAAAATACAAATTTATACTGTCCGGGTTTTAACACAATGCTGCCTATGGTCAGGTTTCGATATATATAAAAAAATAAAAAATAAAATGCAAATTAAAAGTTAATAAAGTAGAAAACAAGTACACTTTTACTCGGGACATGATACCCCCACTAAGAAGGCCATATTTTCATCAATGTTTCTCCGCGCCCTTAGGATCGCCAGTCCGGAATACATCGATGCCGAATTGGAAAAAATCAACGGTATTGGAAGTGATTTGTGTTATCCATCTGCGTTTATGGAATCTTGTCTCAACAAGGCAAAACGAACTTTCTATCGTGTCAATATTAACACTCGTACTTTGTCAAAAAATATTTAGTACTTCCATTTTTCCAGGGCTTTTTAGGCATTGCTAATGTACTTAAACTTTTGGATATTAATGTAGTATTTTCATATAACAATATTGTGAAAAATATCATAGTAAAAAATAGCCCTACCAATAATTCAGGCATTATCTACAAATTGGTTGTAAACAATGTGATTCCTTTTACATAGGTCAGACGGGAAAGGATTTGCACATACGTATAAAACAGCATCAATATTTCGTTAGAACAGGACAGTTGTCCAGTGCCCTTTTTGTCCATTTGTCAGAGTTAGCCCACTGTATTGATTGGAATAATGCTTCAGTTTTATTCCATTCAAGCAACATTGTTAATAGAAATATTCTTGAGTCTGCCATTATCCAACTTTCAAATAACTTCAACATAAGCAAAGGTCTTTTTCAACTCGATCCTGTTATGTTGAATTCCTTTAAAACAGATATAGATAAGAAGTGTAAAACATTAAATCTTTGGTAAACTTGTTTTCTACTTTATTAACTTTTAATTTGCATTTTATTTTTTTATTATTTTTTTATATATATCGAAACCTGACCATAGGCAGCATTGTGTTAAAACCCGGACAGTATAAACTTGTATTTTTATAATCCATTTGATCTTGTGCTAAAATCGATTAACTTTTAATTTGCATTTTTTTTTTTTTTTTTTTTTTTTTTATATATCGAAACCTGACCATAGGCAGCATTGTGGTAAAACCCGGCAGAGTTCCAGTATAAATTTGTATTTTTATAATCCATTTGATCTTGTGCTAAAAATCGATATTTTTCCTTACAAAATCTGTACGCCTCACTGGTAATCTTTTAAGGTTTTAATTTTTAATTTTTTTTTATAATTTTTTATTTTTTTACTTCTCTGTTTATTGTATATATATGTATGTATGTATGTGTGTATGTATTTGTATATATAGATATGTATGTATATATATATATATATGTGTGTGTGTGTGTGTGTATGTATGTTATTTATTTTTTCTTTTTTTCTTTCTGTAACCTATATATAGGCTTAACCTTTTTATGTACTTCAGTGTTCCTGAGGATGTCATTAGACGAAAGCGCTTGAGCACCATTTTGTGTTTCCTTTCCTTCGTGGTTTTATTCATCATAAATATTTTTCACGTGTTACCTTCGTGAAATAATTTTCATATATATATATATATATATATAATATATATATATATATATATATATATATATATACAGTATATATATATATATATATATATATATATATATATATATATATATATATACAGTATATATATATATATATATATATATATATATATATATATATGGGAATGAACTCAGAATGGTCCCCCTATTATATAGATATATATATATATATATATTATATGCGCTTCGGTGTAGTGGTTAGCACCGATGACTACAAAACCACTGGCCACAGTTTTGATTGTCGGCGATGGCATGCGGTGCGCAGCTCATCCAGCTGTTCATCCTTCCAGACAAAGAAATTGGGTGGTAAATAAATGAGTATCTTGGGTAACCTAGTACTTAAGACGCTGGGCTGCTAATCGGGAGGTCGCGAAATCGAGTCCGGGAGAGGACTTGGTAATTTCTGGCCACCCGTGCTGGGTCATGGGTCGGATTCCACTTTAAGCTGTAAGTCTAAGGTAGGGCACAAAGCTTTACCTTCATCACACTGAGCAATTCGGACGGAAGCAAAACCAAGGTACCAAAGTATAATGATAAATAATCATTATTGTCAGATAATACACTCCATAGGCTATATATATATATATATATATATATATATATATATATATATTATCCAAAAAAGAGTATCTACCTTTTTGACCGAACCAACAAAACCCCAATTCCAAGGATAACTAAATGAAACAGCAAAGCTGGGCACTTGCGTTTTTTTTTGCGGTACTACCGCACTACCAAACCGGTACCGCATAACGCAGTACCGCAAAGGATCGCTGAAAGTACAGCCTGTACTTTCAGCGATCCTTTGCGGTACTGCGTTATGCGGTACCGGTTTGGTAGTGCGGTAGTACCGCAGTACCGCAGTACCGCAAAAAAAACGCAAGTGCCCAGCTTTGTGAAACAGCACTCATATTTTCCTTAAAATGAGAGATGGTTTATTTAAATCGGATGAGTAGTCTTTTAACAAATTCAACTTAAACAATATTTGTTAAAAAATAAATTTAACAAAAAGGGTAGTAATTAGAGACTTAAGCTAAACATTAAAGAAGTTTACGATGACCAAAAACAATTGAATAAAACATAAACGCATTTTTCGTATTTCCTTTTCTCGCCATTTTTCCTGGAAAGATCACGTATAATCTCTTTCTAAAACAGCTTCTCTAAGAGGTTAAGCGAGTTATACCTCCTCCGCAGTTTCTTCACCCGACTCAGTTGCTGAAGCTGTACGGGGGGGGGGGGGGTATGAACACCCCTGTATGAAATACGTTTCTCGTGTATGGGGTTGGCTCAACCCACGCAGTCCTACTTGACCGGGTGGAATCAAAGACTTTTCGTCTCGTTAATTCCTCTCTCTCTCTCTCTCTCTCTCTCTCTCTCTCTCTCTCTCTCTCTCTCTCTCCCGCCGCGATGTTGCCTCACTCTCTCTTTACTATTGATAATATAACGGACACTGCCGCTGCTCTTCCGAACTCTCTAACTGCGTGCCCCCTCCTTCACGGAGAGCACGCAGCACCAAACTTTCGACACTGTCTCATTCCTTCTCTGTCCAACTCTCTAACGCTAGGGTTAATCGGTATTTTCAATCTTTTATCTACTCAACCGGTCAACTTTGGCACAATCTTCCTCAATCCATCTTTCCCCCTGTCTCCAATTTTTCAAACGCAGAGTGTCCAGGCATTTCCAAAACCCTGGACCTTAATTTTGGCTCTCTTCTTCTTCTTCTGTTAGGGGAGAGAGGGGTCGCTTTTGCCGGCATTCGCCCTTGGTCCCTCCTTCGCGCACACAAAAAAAAGAATTAACAAACTTCCTTCGCTCGCTGCCAAATCAGAACTGATTCCCTTGACAATAATACCATCTAGGCCAAGGCGTACTTCATTTATTAACCTGCCTAGCCTATCCCTCCACAACCCATAACAATGCAGCACTACCCTAACCTTGGCCTTCCCTGAATCGACACATGACCCCAAAGTTAACCATAAAATTACGATTTGACTATTTAGTGAAATAAATTTAACAATTTTTTCTACTTTCGAGTTAACAGTTTTATTTTTTTAACAACTGTTGTTTAAGTTGAATTTGTAAAAGACTACTCATCCGATTTAAATAAACTACCTCTAATTTTAAGGACACTATAAAAGGTTTTATAAAATTTCTGTTTCATTTAGTTATCCTTGGAATTGGGGTGTTTTTGGCATGTTCCAAAAAGTGGTCACATTTAGGGGAGCATAATATATATATTAAACCATTTTTATTATTATTATTATTATTATTATTATTACAACCCAAATAAGTTTTTATTTTAAAACGAAATATTTTCTCTTTATTGAAATGTTACCGTTAAAAACCTTCATTTTCTTTTGAACACCCAAAAATGCTTATCTCAGCAAAATTTCCCATAACGCGAAAGCGATAACAATAGTTAAAATAACGACAGGAAACACGAAATGAAAACTAGAATAAAATTAGGAATAGAATAGGAATAGAGAATGATAAGAGGACTACAATTAAGGGGAGGGGGGAAACGTTTTAACGGCATACACTGGAATAAACACGTAGTCGTAAAACATCCGTAATCACGAATAGAGAGGAAAACATTAGGCCGGCCCTACGCAGAGTCGTCCTGCGCTCATGATTGACGACTTGAAGTCCCGCATACTGCAGCGACCGCGACGCGATTCTGGGAATGTAAAATCACGCGCGACTCGAGTCGCCACGACCCGAGTCGTCAGTCGTGAGCAATGTTCCCTCTAAGGTGTGCGCGTGTGCGCGCGCACACGCGTTGTGAAACCTGCGCACACAGCAAAATAAAATGCGCACAGGCTCAAGCGTTTCATGAGTCACGACAGTAAATGAAGTAATTTCAAAAATATACCATCACACAAGGTCTGACCATTTGCATCAACATACTCTATAGTCGCTCTTTTAAGTATTAACCCCTTCCGCCCGACTTCGCCGATGTCCGCGCAATTACGCAATACAGATTTATTTTACTCTACAGTATGTATTTGCATTTTTTTCTTTATACATTAACGCAGGGGTTCCCAAATTGTGTTCCGCGGAACACTTCTCACGGTATACAAGTGTTCCGCGGAACACCAATTTGGGAACCCCTGCAAGTTAACGCATTGAATATAAACCTTCTCTTTCTTATTTTTGCATAAAAACGAATAGTAATTATCTCATAATTCATAAAAAATTTAAAAAAAATTTATTTTATTCCTATTTTGTGAATGGATAAAATCATGTATTAATCTTGATAGTCTATTTTAAATTGCTAAATGCTAAAAATTGTTTTGAGAAATGATAACTAAAATAGTGATTTTCAATTAGTTATTTTTATTTTATTTTTTATTTTGTTCAATTTTATTTTACTATTTTTTATTTTATTCATATTTTTAGAATGGATAAAATGTTTTCTTTTTTAAGAATATATAATATTGTAAACAGTTTTTTAATATCCACTTAATAGTATCGTAATGATCAAGCTATCATATTATGGAAATAATAAGGGTGATCCAGAGAAATGGGACCCAAAAGAAACCCCTGTAACTCTTAAAGTATAAGTCCTTTTATAAAATTATACGCATCATTCGAAAGAGGATAGTTACAAGTTTGTACAGGATTGTATAGGTTTTGACAATACAAGACAAGATAAGATACAAAACAAAATAGAAGTGTTAGTTAAAACTAACCCTTCAAGATGACTGCGTGGACTGTGGAACAGCTGCGTTTCATAACTGAGCAATATTATGAGCATGGAAGAAGTGTAGTTTCAGCTCTTAGAAGGTGATTTTGACATCTGAAAATTTGTCTTGAAAGATCTTTGAGCTGAAACTACATTTCTTCCATGCTCATAATATTGCTCAGTTATGAAACGCAGCTGTTCCACAGTCCATGCAGTCATCTTGAAGGGTTAGTTTTAACTAACACTTTTATTTTGTTTTGTATCTTATCTTGTCTTGTATTGTCAAAACCTATACAATCCTGTACAAACTTGTAACTATCCTCTTTCGAATGATGCGTATGATTTTATAAAAGGACTTATACTTTAAGAGTTACAGGGGTTTCTTTTGGGTCCCATTTCTCTGGATCACCCTTATTTATTAAGTATTTAATATTTATATATATTTCACTTTGAAGATAATAGCGCTCAGAAAAGTTTGCACAATTTTTCACCATGAATCTAAATGTATGCACAACGAAAATTTCTTGCGCACACGAACTAAAAAAAATTAGAGGGAACATTGGTCGTGAGTCGCGAGACGATCCTACGTGCGGCCGTCCTTATACATTAAAAAAACTCTTATATTTAATTAAAACCAAAACTTCGTTTAGATCTTAGAGTAACAAAATACTGTATTCAAAAGTCTCAGCAGTGGCGTAGCGTGGTCTTTTTGCGGGGGAGGAGGGGGCAAAAGGGGTTATAAATTTCCGACTGGAGAGGACAACGAATTCCACATTCTAAAACTCAAAATTTAGAAATTTAAATTTGTAATAAAAAGGAATATTGATTTATTTCTAATTTGTCATAGGATTATATGAGAGGCAGAACGTTATTTATTATTAGGATAGGAGGAAACAAAACGTATGGATCATAGAAATTAGACTACTGTACTGTATTATGCAAGTTTATTTCAGACAATAACCACGCGCCGCTACTTCATCTTGGCAAAAGTGTCAATGACTATATCATAATTTAGAAACTATTGCGCATATTCTCGTTCAATACCCAGAATAGCCAAGTTTGAAAGACGTTCTTCCGACATGGATTCGAGTAGTTTCATCCGACCAAACGATCTTTCAGCATCAGCACTTGAAACGAGAATAGTCAGAAAAATTTGTGTAAGTATCATTACATTGGGAAATGCGTGTTACTGTCAAAGTTTTTTTACAACCGGTCCAAGATTTCCCGCTGGACCAGATATTTTTCCGATCAGGGGTGCCAGTCGCCCCACCCCTTCTTCCCCAAAGCTACGCCACTAATTTTCAGACCAGTTTTGTTAGAATTAAACGAAACAAATGATGTCATTTCAGAATAAATTTGGTTTGGATGAAACGCGTATGAGACCATATTTACGTCGAACTGGGTTTCACTAAGTGTGGGATATTTGAAAATGATTAATTCACAGTAAATATAATCTTACGCGCGTTTACTCAAAATAAAATTTATTTTCAAATAGGTATAATTTATCGTACGAATGCATTCACCTTTCAACTACGAGTTCGTCCGTGTTCTAAAAAATTAGCCAATACGCGGTAACTCTCAACCTCGCGTTCTTATATGAAATCATAATCGCGATTAAACCTATTTATAGTACAGGGTTATTCAAACTGATTCACCTGATTTCAAATGAGAATACTTTTTAATGTTACAAATACAGTGATTTGTGATACATCAACCAAAAGAAAAACTGTCCAAATTTTGTCTCTCACCTCATAAATGCTCTATGTGACTTCCCCTAGTTACACGAGCAACGTCGACACGATAGTCGAATTCCTCCCATACTCGCTCTAGCATGTCCGTTGTCACTGACTCTACGGCAGTAACAATGCCTTTACACAAACATCCTGTTTCCTCGAACTGCCGATACCACCGACGGATGCTCTGAGCACCCGGTGGATCTGTTCTGTAACGTCGACGAAACTCACTACCGATTTACAGCTCGAAAACTGCAACACACAAAACGCCTTCTGCTGTGCGGACGCCATTTTCACACTGACTGTTTGTTGCTAGGCTAGGCCACGGCGTGACTTTGGAGCCCTCTCGCGGTGATCTTGTAAAACTTGGAGATTTCCTCTTTCATGTGGTGTATGCCCAGTTGATGCACGGTTGATAGGTACGGAAGTATTCTCAGTTGAAATCGGATGAATCAATTTGAATAGCCTGTACCGTATATTACGTAATCATAACTACGAACTTTGTTTTATACAATAATTAATCATAATATTCATAATACCAAATCGTAACTACCAATGAAATGTTTTTATCTTATAATTAATTTGAGAGCCCAGTAAAGCCTGAAGTTTAAGGTCAAACTACGTAGGTAGAAATAAATAAATACGTTCCGTTAAATTATCGCAATATTGTAAATTGTAGTATTTTAATTATTTGTACGAAAAGAGATTTTATCATTATTATTACTGAAAATGAAAAAGTTTATTGGCAGACCATTGTCCATATGACAAATATTAATAATACGAACTGACAATACAGATACTAATCATAGAAATATATACAATTAATGAGAAATAATACAGTAATGTCGAAGTTAAGTGGAGCTACAGACATGTTTTCATACTATGAATTCCATAACTTAGAAGACATACGGTAGGACTGATGAATAACTTGCATAATTAATCGGTTTGGTTGATTTTTTAAAGCTTTGCATTCATTCTTTGTATTATTATTATTATTAATTATTATTAATTCAGTTTTTTATGGAATTTTTATTTTTTTAAAGAAGGCTGACTGAATTTAGACCCCAAATTCCTCCTCCAGTCGATTAAGTTCATATAATAAAATAATAAATCCCAAATTACTATTAATATTTTTTTAAAACGTTTGTGTAACTTGGCCCAACTTAAGAGACGCTTGCTTAAGCCATCAGACCCAAATAGTCTACCCAAATAGTTAAACGGAATGCGGCATTATTGCGGCAGTCACGTAATGCTACTCAAAGAACTGAACGGGAGATGTATCATAGACTCACGCTTTAGCAGACCGTCTTTCGTATTCAGTTGATTTTAAGCGGAAACCCTCCCTTCTTCGCAGTCGAATTTTAACATACTCATTTCACTTGGGTATTAACTTCGCATAAATAATAATTTTTTTTTTTTAACAAATGAGCGGCATCAGACGAATTACGAACCGTACACATACTGTACACTCAGCCTGGTACAGTAGATTCTTGCTTCCACATTTTGTTACTCATAATGCAATCATTTTTTACACTTTTTATTACATTTCTTTCCGAAGACTCAAATCAACTTTCAAATCAAGTAATTACTTTTTCCCACATTATTATTATTAAAAAGAATATTTTAGACAAACTTATTTTTTCTTCATTTGACAATACACAAACGTAGGCCGAAAAGAACAAGTTCTAACATATATATATATGTGTGTGTGTGCCGAACTCTTGTCCTGCCTTTGGAGCTATCTTCTTTAAAAAAAACATTTATCTTGCCAGTTCACAAATTTGCAGTTTTTCGACAAATTTTGAATGATTTTTATGTTCGTTCTAATGCTCCCTTGTATGACATACAAGGGCGGGATCCAAAAAATTTTCAGGGGGGGGGGGGGAGGCACTGCTGCCGTTCGTAATCATATGATAGATCGGGAATATAATCCACTATGGAAAAACTATACGCGTCTACAACATGGTATCGTATGTGGTACCTTTATTTCTTAATTAAATGCAAATTATTAATTCATTGAATTAAATATCAACAAAATTGCCTCGGAATTGGCGACTTAGCCTATTGGGAATGAAAATAATTGCCATACATAGTACCCAAAATGGAGGCATTGGGTCTAGTAGGGCATGGTTCAGATTAATCAGTTAATAATTTTTTTCCAATTTAATCATTAATTAAATACCAATACCAATACCAATTAATCAAAAAATATTTTTAGAAAATGATGGAAAATTATTAATTTTCCTCATAATTACAGCAGCATTTTATCTTAAATTTTGTAATGGGTCATTTGAATTTGGCACCTTTTTGCGTGTATAAACTGTCTAATCGGCCCATGCCTGATTTCTTGAACTAAAGCAAACTAAATGTTTGAGCAAACTGTTTTCTTCGGTCTTATCTCCCACAACAGAAACAACAAAGCTCTTTCTTACTCTTTTCAGAAGTATATAATTTTTAATCATTTTTAATCAGTTAATCATTGATTAATTATAAAATTGAATCATTCATCACTTTTTCCTAAGCATGATTAATTAACCATGCCATAATTGGGTCCACATAACGAGAAAAATGCATTATTTCGTATAAAAATTTTCCATCGCTGACGCATAAAAATTACTTCGAGAGAAGATTAGACGTCTGGGGACTTTGTAAAGTCAGCGAAATTGAAGACAAAAAATTTATATTAGCACCAGAGCGGGGAGTTCCGAGCGATGCTTTAAAAAGCAAGGAAGACGTACTAAATCTTCCAATAAGTTCTGAGTGAATACCAAGTAATATAAACCTATAACTCAGAAGGATAGGCCTATTCCTTCGGGTATTTAAATATAGTGATTGCCTATATTAATTAAACCAAATAAACTCGTTGCGTAACTCCATCGTCTACGGCCCTACATCGAAAGAGATCGTCGCGCCCTACAACCAGAAGCGAGGCCCAACGAAATAATAAGGTATGGTAATGTTTCTTCTTTACCATTAGGCAGCGCTAAAATACCGAAGACAAATAAATTTAACATTAACCAAAAAAACGCTACTTAACGAGGTCCTTTGAAGACCTCCACAAACATAACTTTTTAACGAAAAGACGTAGGGTTTTTGTCGTTAACGCTCCACTGAAACCTGCTGGAAATTTCCAGTGGATGAGGGTAACGACAATAAACCATAACCCTATATAGTTTTTTTTTACACCACCAACAAAATTTATTCGCATCTATAATTATAGTTCAAACTTGAAGCTCTGTATCTCTTTTCACAAATACATAATTTGTTTATTGTTGTTACTAGAGCAAGCGAGTTACAGAAATTAAAAAAAAAAGGGTTACGCTATTGCTCGATCCAAATTGTGCTATGTAAGGTTCTTAAAAAGTTGTTATAATCATCAGGCATTTAATGCAGTGTGTGAGATAGGTAAGCGTAGTTTCTAACGATTCTATAAATAATTAATTACTCTCAAGTATAACACCTTGTTCTCGTGTCTTCATTATTTCATAAGAGTGCCATGAAGTCCAGCAATGTCATTTTTTTATATTTACGAAGTCTTGTACAGACAAAGTGTAGCCTCATTATTAACGAGAAAGATATGTTACTGAAGGGAAATAATACAAAAGGTAGTGGTGGGGGTGGGGGGTTCACGGGCACCCAATGACCCCCCCCCCACTGGATCCGCCACTGACATATATATATATATAGTCGGTGACTGAAGTTTTGTCCCTATGAATATTGTAAAATATACAGACCCCATTTTTTTTAATTGCTTTTCCAATATGCCCAGTTCCCATGGCAACTGAAAAACATTCGCGAACGAAATATTTCTTTTTCTTTTACGATAAGATGTTGAGTTTGGCATTTTTGTGTGACATATAAAGCAATAGTACCAACCTTAACTCTACAATTCAGTAATGTGGTATTTTAGCTGTAATCACTTATAAATATATATAATTAACCGTATAAAGTTGAGACAAATTTAATTATAATAAAACGTACGAATATTTATCTAGATATTATGAATTTGTAGAAATAGAGTAGGGCCTAATTCAAGCAACGTTGATGAATATTTATAATGTAGATCTTTTAGTGAATTGAGTCTTCAAGAAAACTATCGAAAGAAACCGTTTTTCCGCACCTTTTGTTTCTTGTTCTATTATTTAAAATATAATGTTTTTTTCAGACAATCCTTTCACTTTAATATAATGTCTTAATAATTATGTTAGAAAACTTCAGATTCCACACGTGCAGTAAATTATTAAGATGACATTTTCTATGTTGGTTATTATGGTTTATCTCTTGCAACGACAAAGGGTGTATGATAGGGAGGACCTACGAGTGAACCTTGAATCAGAACCAAGGATGGCTACAGAATCGAAAAAATACAATGGTTTCCAATTCAACCACTAGGCAAACCCATCGTTGCTTCACTTCGCTGATCTCAAGCCGTGTCAGCTCTACCAAATCCTCCGAGTCAATTTTCCTCCGCATGAGACTCAGGCAGCTCTACCACATCAGCTTCTTCCAAATCCTCAAACCCCACACTTTGGCCAAGGTCGATTATTCGTGCCATTTCTGATGACGGCATCGCAAAGCCTTCAAAGCCAAACCCGTATGTGCACTCCTGCCACAAAGCCTTACAAACTCCATTCATGATACTGGTTTTAGTTCATCCCACGCACTCTGATATTTGCAATGGCATGGAGGATATAGTGATGCCAGAACTCCCGAATAGATGGCTTGCCGGACCCGTCAGTAGCTTCAATATAAAAAAACGGTGTACATACGAGTCTTTTAGAATGTGTTCATAAGGAATGGAATGAAACTTTTCTCAATTTTGCTTCGTTCCCGTGACAACTGAAAACCAACGTAATATGACTCAGGGGTTGCCAAGTTTCCTGGACCCAAGAGCCACATACGACGTTTCTCAGATGTACGAGAGCCGCAAAATATTTTAAAAAGAATTTAATTATTAAAAATACATATACATATAGTTATACTCACATTATTAAATTGTTTAATTACTGCTTGTAGAAGGCTTAGTTTGGGTCTTCATTTTGGCTGTTAATGCTTTAAAGTCTGGCTGATGTGATGTTAAGGCGGTATGAAGAAGCTCAGTCAGGTGTTCGTTAGTGAGGGCAGCACGATGTTTTGACTTTACAAACTTCATTACCGAGAAGAGTGCTTCACAGCAATAAGTTGTCCCAAAAACTGAGATAAGTCGGAAACTGGTTTTCCTGAGGTGAGGATACTTTGTCCCTGGTACTTGCTTTCAAAACTCAACTGCAGATAAGCTTTTATGTATCAACTTTAAATCCACGTCCTCCTGTAGCTCCAAAAGTTCTGCTTGTATTGAAGCAGCTTCCGTAACAAAAGGTGTGGTAACAGGACAGCCATCGTTGACGACATCAATCAGGAAAGGATTTACAAGAAATTCGAAGCATGGTTTTAGCTTCTTTAGTTCATCAAACCTGAACTGAAAATCATCAGTTAGTCCTTCTAATTTACCTTTGTATTCCTCCAATTTACTATCTTTTATTTCAATATCAGAAAAAGTGTTTGCTCGGTTTTTCAGGTGGGGAAAGCGGTCAAATTTTTTTGTTACTAGATCTTTTTGGAAGAGCTTCATTTTATTCTGGAAACTGAAAACTGTCTGTGTAAGGTCAGAAATTACCTTATCCTTTCCCTGAAGTGCCAAATTTAGATTTTGAAGGTGTATTACATCAGTAAAAAAACATCAGATCCTGCACCCATTCGTGATCTTCTTGTTGTGAGTATGACTTTCCCTTTTCTTTCAAGAAATCAATGATAGGCTCCAACAGTGCAACAAACCTATTCCTATTCAGGAGATTACTAGTTGATAACCACCTTACAATACAGTAGAATGAAAGGTCATCTGGTTTATCTTGAAGATCCAGCTCCTCGATAAAATTTATAAACGCTCGGTGCGTTTTTGCATTTGAACGAATGAAATTCACAATTTCTAGAACACATTTCATAACACTGTCATACCTAAAGTACTTGCTTACCAAATGACCACGGTGAATGATACAGTGAATAAAGAGACACACAGGATACTTGGGATCGCGTGTCAAGAGCCCAACTAGGCCTACATTTTGTCCTACCATAGCTGGTGCTTCATCTGTTGCAACACTGACAAGTTTATTCAATGGTACTTGAGCATTTGATAATGCCTCGTCAAGTGCGTTCTTTACGTCAACCCCTCTGGTGGTTTCTCTTAGGGTCATTAAGTCCAAGAGTTCTTCTTTCACATTTCCATCGCCAGTAACATAACGAACAAATATCGCCAGTTGAAGGTTATCTTTAATATCTGTGGATTCATCGAGGGCCAAGCTGAATGCAACAGAATTCTTCAAATCACTCTGCAACGAGCATGTAATTTCAGCACTGATCTAGGAAATACGTCTGTCTGTAGTGTGGCGGGAAATAGAAATACTTGCTATTTGTTCTCGAAACTTTGTGTTATCTGGAGCGAGAATTGCAGTAACATCGGCAATATTCTTCTTCACAAATTCTCCACTACTGTAGGGAAGTTGAGCACGAGCAATATTCCATGCCATAGCAAAACTAGCTTCAGTAGTTAAGTCAGCTGTCTTACACAATGATGAAAGTACAGTTTGTTGGGCAACTAGGCTAGATTTTAACATTTTTAACTTAGTCTTCCGCAATTCTGATTTGGGAGGAAATTCCGTAATAAAACTTTTATAGTTAGTTTCATGATGACGCTTTAAGTTACTGGTTTTAAAGTGATTGAGTGCTACGTGGCAGATAAGACACAAGTTTCCCACCCTTAACAGTAAAGGCAAAGCTCTCCTCCCACTCTTGTTTAAAAACTCTATTTTCTTCTTCATATTTCCTTTTCTTACACTTTGTCTGCTCAGTCATTTTAATCAACTAAGGGGTTGTATAACTTTCACTTGTATAGCTGAGAAAAATAGCCACTATTTGATCTAAGAAGCCAATTTTAAAACACACTCACTCGTTACTACACGAAGCCCACAGGGTAGCTCGAGGGGTGCTGGACACTGGTGAGTGGCGATTGGTGTTAATTACGTAATTATCCCGCTTAGTGCCTGTCACGCAAAAGAAATTGTCGTACGCATGACGCATTTTATTGTCAATTCAATTTTTCCTTTTTTTTTTCATATTTTTTTATTATATGAAAAAAAATTACATTTGTATTAGGAATTTTGTCTTTTATGATAAATACAATAAAAAACAAAATTGTCTCGCGAGACGCAGTTAACAACCTCGAGAGCCGCATGCGGCTCGCGAGCCGGGGTTTGGCCACCGTTGTTAAATATGCAAACACTTCACAAAATATATCGCAATCCTCAAATGTGAATTGGTATTCAGAATGTAAATAGTTGAATGTAACTCGTACGTTTTTTGTCTTTATATTGTTCCAACAATTTCGATGTACAGCGTCGCTAAATACACATTTTCGTATTAATTCTATATTATATCATTACATTTGGAAATGAAAATTAAATAGGTGACATCATAGTGACGTCAGAAACAAAGTTCCGTTTCTTTTTACTTTATGGACAACGTAATATGGATAAACAACTGCAGCAAACCAATTATGTTGTAAATTCTACACTTTCTTAATGCGGCAATTATACTTTTAAAATAAGACAAAAATCACACGATTATTAACAGGAGTAAGTAACTCCGTTTGGCAATATTTCCAAGGTTATCACTCAAAGAGTGAGTTTAACTCTCTTTTAAAAACTATTAATACAAAGAGACAAAGTGCTTATCACGAAGCAACACAAGGTATGAGAGGAAGCTTTAGGGGGAATGACGGAGGTTGGACCATCCATTAATGAAGTTGCTGAATGTTTCGATTTTCATAAAAAAAATTAACAACGCTGGGTTACACGCTATTATACTGAAGGAAGTATTTCTACCAGACCAAGATCTGGTCATTCTCGTAGAACTTCTGAACCTCGGGAGACTGTGCTGTAGTAGATAATATGCAACATTATCGTGACCTCAGAAAGTGAAAACATCAGTAACGGCGTGTACGCTGTTCTGTATAACCTTAATATGCGTAGCAAATATGTTTCGACTGTTATATGAAAATTTCTTAATGAATATCAATAAAATTATAAATATAGTTTTTCAGTAATTGTACGTCGAAACTGTAAACTCATTTCCACATTAACTATTTCTATTAGTAGTAATAGTAACAGAATAACTATGCGGATGTCCCTCATTTATAGCGAGGGTTGTGTTCCTAGAAAAGGTCGGTATAAGCGAATTCGGTGTAAACGAAGATAGAGTTTCCGTAGTAAAAGCGGGGTTACGTCCCCAACCACAGTCAAAGTCCCCTTTTTGACGATGATTCGGTACTGTATTAAGTTTTTATGCATATACTAAGAGTCATTTAATAACTAAATACTGTAGATTTCATTGACTGAACATTATAAATGAGTATACTCTACTCGCCGCGTTAGGCGAATGTAGAGAACCGCATGGTTGGGTGAGGAGAGGGTGGTGTAGCGTCGTCAGGGTCAAGATCGGGTAGCGACAGGGACACGTCGAATGGAGAAGAGGGCTACTCAGGTGGGCTAATGGGGATACTGCTGCTGCCAGCCGGAGTCACGGAGTGACCGCGTATTCTGGCAGGGGTACTGGAGGTGCTAGCTAGGGAAGAGGTTTTGAAAAATTGCGTTAAAGTTGACTGTTTTGCCGCGCGCTTTTTCTCTATAAACCTCGCTGTAGGCAGAAACATTTGATGTTATCATCCTTCCATTCTGAAAACTTCGCTCCAGGTTAGAATTCATATCAATTCCTTCCCAGATTATTTGGTCAACGAGCGCGCCTCTTCGTCGGCAGCTGGTTCTGTTGTATGGTAACTTCTTTCTGTTCTGCAGCCTCCTCTTCCTCTAGCCGTGTCAGCTCTACCAAATCCTCCGAGTCAATTTTCCTCCGCATGAGACTCAGGCAGCTCTTCCACATCAGCTTCTTCCAAATCCTCAAACCCCACACTTTGGCCAAGGTCGATTATTCGTGCCATTTCTGATGACGGCATCGCAAAGCCTTCAAAGCCAAACCCGTATGTGCACTCCTGCCACAAAGCCTTCCAAACTCCATTCACGATACTGGTTTTAGTTCATCCCACGCACTCTGATATTTGCAATGGCATGGAAGATATTCTGATGCCAGAACTCCCGAATAGATGGCTTGTCGAACCCGTCAGTAGCTTCAAGCAACTGGGATAATGTCTACCTGAAATAATACATTTCAAATGTTGCTATCACTTCCTGATCCATTGGTTGAATTAAAGACGCACTGTTGGGCGACATAAACATGACTCGAATATTAGGGTGCAAGTACTGAGGTTACAGTCACAGCAGTAGCGCTCCACCTTCACACAAAAACAGTCCACAAACCAGTCTTCAAAAAACTCTGCTATTATCCAGGGGGTTTTTTTCTCACCAGTGAGCAGGTAGGGTATGGTGGCAAGACCCTTTAAAGCCCGAGATTCTGGGAATGGTATGCGAGTAATGGTTTGCACTTAAAATCACCCGCAGTGTTACCACATAACAAAAGTGTTAGCCAATCTTTTGCCGCTTTAAAGCCTAGAGCAACCTTTTCCTCCTTGTAAATGTACATCCTGCTGGGCATACGCTTCAAATATAAGCCGGTTTCCTCGACATTAAATACTTGCTACGGTGTGCATCCTTAAGCCGTCACCATAGCCCTCAAGAAACTTTGCAGCAGCACGGTCAGCACTGGCAGCCTCACCCGTTAACTTTACATTATGTAGAGCCTGACGCTTTTTAAACCTGTCAAGCCAGCCTTTACTCGCTAAACAGTCGAAGATTCACCCTGTTCTTGTCTTAGATGCTCGTGCAGCTTCAGCGCTTTCTCACGAATGATGGCAGATTTATATCATTTGTATTTACATCATTAACTATTTATACCCTGCCAATAAAGCTTATGATTATAATTATCATTAAAGTAGAATTTCATCTTATTTTGAATCTTGTAGCATCTATGCGCAGACGCCTCAGCGATGTCGTAGAAGCAGATGGAGGAGTACACAAAATATTAAATATTACATGGCCATCCCATTTGTTTCATTTCATTCGTGCTGAGCACATTCTAAAAGACGTGTACAGTATGTAGACCGTTTCTTAGGATTCTTTTTTAATACGACTGAAATGCATTACATGATAAATGTATCGGTATATTTTAAATTAGGAAACATAAATGGCTTACCCATTGTATGAAGCGAAGCGACATCTGGGTCTGCTGAGTGGTTGCATGGGAGACCAATGTACTATTTCTCGATTCTGCAACCATCCTTGGTTCTGAATCCGTTGACGTTGCAACGGATAAAAAATAACGCGGTAACTAACACAGAATATCTCATCTTGATATTTTACTGCGGGTGTGGAATCTCAAACTTTCTAACAATAATTATTAAGACTATAATCATATTATATTAAATTAAAGAAAGCGTCTGAAAAACAACATATATTTTAAATTAAATAATACAGCAAAGTGTGGGAAAAAAGGTTCCTTTCGATAATTTCCTCGTAGACGTAAACACACTTTTTTCTTCTAAAACGTCTACAAAAAAAAAAATTCATCAATGTTGCTTAAATTACTCTATTTCTACGAATCTTTCAACCTTTCAAATGTTCCGTGCGATGATTCCTCATTTCACGAAGATCAAGCTTGTTGCCTTTCCTCAATTCATAATATGTACATAAATATTCGTACGTTTTATTATAATTAAATCTGTCTTAATTTTACACATTAAATAAATTATAGATATTATAAATTGTTACGGGTAACGTACCTCATATTAATGAATTGTAGATTTAAGGTTGATATGATCGCTTTATACGTCATATACAAATGCCAAACGCACCATATTATCGCAAAAGAGAGAGAAAAAAGAGAAAAGCAAATATTTCTTTCGCGAATGGTTTTCAGTTGCCATGGGAACTGGGCACATTGCAAAAATAGTAAAGAAATGGGGTCTATATATTTTAGAACATTCAGAGGGACAAAACTTCTGTCACCGACTATATATATATATATATATATATATATATATATATATATACCTTCGTTACCTTGGTTTTGCTTTCGCTCAAATTGTCCGTTCTGACGGTCAAATTTTTTGCTCCACCTTGGACCTATAACTTAACGTGGAATCCGAACACGACTCACTGAGGGTGGTCAGAAATTACAAAGGTCTTGCTCGAACTCCATCTCACGACCTCCCAATTAGTAGCCCAGCATCTTAACCACTTGGCCACCCAGCGTACCCATTTATTTACCAACCTATTTTTTCCGTAAGGGTGAATAGCTGGGTAAGCTGCGTGCTGCCTGCTTTCGCCGGGAATTGAACCCACGGTCGGTAGATTCGTAGTCAACGATGTTAACCACAACACCACCAAGGCGAATATATATATATATATATATATATATATATATATATATATATATATATATATATAATATATATATATATATATATATATATATAGGGCGTCCCAAAAAAATGTATACACACTTTAAATACTTATAAAGTGCAGTGTTTATTAAAATACATTTCATTTTCAAAATGTAATAGAATCTACAGACATTATTTAATTGTTTTGTCAACGCCTGATTTCAAACTGACGTCCGTTCTGGTCCAGGCACTGCTGATAACGCGAAGCAATGGAATCGCAAACATCACGAAACATTTCGTTTGGTATTTGTGTGCATTCTCGTTCAATGGCTGCTCTCAATTCAGCGACTGTTGCAGGTTTTATAGCGTAGACTTTGTCTTTTAAGTATCCCCATAAAAAAAAGTCTAGTGGTGTGAGGTCTGGTGAACGCGGAGGGTATTCTACGAAACCCCTTCGTCCAATCCACATCCACATCGTGCCAAGTACCACTCGCAATACTCCACTCTCGGGTCCGGATCATCTTCATTAATAGCATGGACTAATCTTGGAATGTAACTTTTCCATTGACAGCGCTTCAAAATGCGTTGGACAGACGATTCTGAAATTCCTACCTCACGACTCGCTTGCCGCACAGATTTTCTTGGACTTTGGTGATACGTTTCCAGTACTCTTTCTTGCTTTGTGGGGCTTGTCGATGTCCGTGGTCTTCCGGAACGCTTCTTGTGGACATTCTGAACAGTTCCATCGGCTTCAAACTTATCTCTAATTCGAGTTATGGTAAGTCGCGTTGGTGGATCTGTTTGAAACTCCCTCCTAAACTGTCTTTGCACTTCAACTGCGTTTTCACACTTCCAGTAGCATTTTAGAATGAATTTCCTTTGTTCAAAGCTTAGTCTGACTGCCATTATTAATTCTAATGGGTTTAACTTGGAAAGAAAGAAACATCAATTGAGCTATCAGCTGTTAAAGTGTGTATACATTTTTTTGGGACGTCCTGTGTATATATATATATATATATATATATATAAGGAGTCCTGTTAATAAATTCGCGGAATCATTTCATTAAAAACAGAATAATTGTGATTCTGCGAATTCATTGACTGTACCTCGTGTATGTATAGAGGGTGGTCCAAAAGGCCTTATCTATTTTGCTGAAATAATGATATTTGTATTTTATTTTCTACAGGTCATAGATGATGATGGATGTACAAGAACGTGTGATGGTAGTAACACTACGTATCCAAGGGAAGAAGGGCAAAAAAATTCGAGAAAAACCAGGACCTACAAACAAAACAATTCGCGAGCTGGTCAATAAATTTAAAAGAACAAGATCTGTTCGTGATGAGGCAAGATGTTAACTCGCACAGCATCACGTAGACTGAACATACCCAAAACGAGTGTTCTAAGTATTTTAAAACCAACATTAAAAAAGAAAAGTTACCATATTCAAGTGCTACATGAATTACGCGAAGAGGACTATCAAGACGAGCTGCCATGTGCAGAGAATTGATTGCAAAAACTCATACCAAAAACTTATTAAACCACATTCTCTTCAGCGATGAGACGACATTCCACACATGCGGAAAAGTTAATCGAAATAATTGCCGTATGTGGGCTAGTGAAAAAAACCAACCGAATTCTACGAATGAGAGAGAGAGATTCTCCTAAAGTTAATGTCTGGTTGGGTATCACAAGATCGAAGATTTACGAACCGTTTTTGCAGTATGCAAATTATATTCAATTCAGGATCCAATCCAAATCTGAACCTATATTAATCCAGATCAATGAATATTATTCCTCAGCTTCGCTGACCCAGAAATTCAATATTTTCCTATAGCAAAACAAAGAATTATTTAAAAAAAATAATTTTTATTGGTTTTCGATAATGGATTGTGATTAAGATAAAGAAAATCATAATTTTTTTTTTATTTAATTTTTCAGCATAATTTTATGAGTGTTTCATTTTATGACGGTGATAAATCAAAAATAATTTTTGCAATTTATTTGTGGGGAAAACTCGGGAATAAATTTCAACTTTATGAGTGTCTGGGGACCGATGAATTAATGTCTTATCTTCAAAAATTATTTAAAAAAAATCTAACATGATATAAAAACATTTAAAAAAATATTTGTTTCTTAATCTTTAAGAAATCACATGAAGTTCATAACCCGTGATAGAATAATATATATATATATATATATATATATATATATACAGTATATACATATATATATATATATACACTGTACACTATATATATATATATATATATATATGACGGCGTTCGGTGGAGAAGGGGCGAACGCCACAAAATTCGAAAAATGAGTTTTTTGTCGTATAATTATCCTTTAAAACCTTTGCTTTACCTATGCAAAAAATTAGATGTTAGTCTGCACTCTTTCACGGTAAAATTTAGGTTTTAATTTATCTCAGAGAAATTCACTCCGCATCATTGCTTCACATTGAACACATCTATCTACTTTCTGGTCACTCGACAATGCCCTGTGATGCTCAATTTGCCAAATTGAACAAAATATAAAAAATAATTACAGCAATATTATTTACACCAAAAAAGATTATGTTACGGCCATAACTACAGCCGTTTCGCAGCGCTTCCTAGTTGTAGAAATGAAACAGGCTGATTTTCTCGATTTTGACGTCCTAAAAACGTGCATTGTCATTAGGAAATCAACAACTACTAAATTTACAGATGCAAGAAAGTTAATATTTGACTTTCAACACAAAGAAGGCTACGTAATATCTACTGCATACCGCACAACCCCAGATAATAGCCATCCCGTCAGACTGCAGAAAGGGAAAAAATTCTACAGTGTCAGTTTTATTCAATCTAGCCCAGCAGACACTGCAACCAAAGTATTCCCAGTTGCTGCCAATAACTAAGGAAAAAATAAAAGATCTCAAAGAATTATCAAGACCTAATGCTGCAACTGCAGTGAACTATATACAAGATTGTTAAATGAACTGGAAGAAACCGAAACAGTTGAAGCAGGTAATACAACATTCGACGAAGAGGACCAAATAATGGATTACACCAGTTAACATCAGAAGCTATCAATAAATAATATTGTAAATTTCTTGGCGTTTTATTATATCGACATATTACACAACAATATTTTACTCAAATATGTGTTCAAATTCATACAACATTTCAATAAACCGGAAAAATACAAAGGTTTAAAGTTTACAAACTTTAACTGCATTTTGTGGCATAATTCGAAAATGTTGCGTTCGCCCCTTCTCCACCGAACGCGTCATATATAGTGTACAGTATATGTCAAAATTTTCGAGGATCACCAAAACCAAATAAAAATACACACATTTAAACGAATTTATATCTATCTACTTAATGATTAAATCTGTCCACTCGGGTCGGGCGGTTGGGGGGGGGGGGGGTCTGAGAAATGGCAAACAAATAAAAGTACAACCTTTCATACAAAACCAATCATTAATCGGTACAGTTATTGGCGCTTCAGGAAGATTGTCGAAATTAAGCGGTGGTAGGTCTACGTAGTAATTGGAGGGGGAGACCGTCCTCTGGCGTTCTGATGATGCTGCAACCAATTGTTTGGATCCCACGTAAAGTTCTAGGTGCCTTCCATCACATGACCTTTGCTCTTACGAATGAGGGTAACCCTCTCCCCCCCCCCGTCCAAAAACACACACGCACAATCAGTACAGTTAGGTCTACTTCTAAAGGCAAATTTCGTGACTTTTAAAGCACAGTTTAGGATGGACGATTCCCATTCTCATTCATTTCTGTTCCCATTCCAAATTCCCTTATCACTCCCATCCCCCATTCTTGAGTAACGCAGCGGGAGAAGGGAATAAGCGACAAAATCGGCAAAATGCGTTTTCCGTTTGAAAAGATACCTTATTCTTCACTCTATCACCTCCAATTGGCAGATGTGCCATTTTATGACTGGAAACAGTTTCCACTCACAAAATGGCATATCCGCCAATTGGAGGTGATAGAGGGAAGAATAAGGTATCTTTTCAAACAGAAAACACATTTTGCCGATTTGGTCGCTTATCCCCTTCTCCCGCCGCGCTACGCAGAAACGAGTTATCTCACGTAGTTAACAAAACCACTGTAATTAAGTTTACTAATTATTTTTTCTTTTAAAATTTCAGGTGAATTAGACGACAAAATGAAATGGCTGAAGAATTTCGAGAGGTTACTCGAAATTCAGAGAAACATATTTTGGCCTCCCATTACTGAACTTGATCCAAAAGTCTACATTCCAGATTTTTTGAAAGTAAGATTAGTTTTTACTTTTTTCGCAACTGATTTATTATTATCATTATTATTATTATTATTAGCATTATTATTATTATTATTATTATTATCATTATCATTATTATTATTATTATTATCATTATTATTATTATTATCATTATTATTATTATATCTACCAAATTAACTACATTACGGTTGCCAACTTTTAAATCCCTCTCCCACCGGAGATTTAGGATTGCTCACCGAGTCGATCCGCTCTGTAACAATTAAACAGTGCCATTTGATTATCTGCAGACGTTTATAACCCGCAGTTATGGTTCCTTTATTATTATTATTAAATTAAATTATTAAATAATATATAATTAATTAATTATTAAATAACTAGCTAAAGTGGGCCCTACGGGCCCATTTAGCTACGCCCGTGGTGCTGGGGCCTTTGGCCTCAGTAATTGGGGAGCCGCAGGCCCCCCCCCCCAGTTACCGGGGAGTCAATTATTCAGTCAATAAAACTATAGAAAAGAATGCAGCCATAAAAATCTTAAGCTTCACAAATCTTGATACAATGGGTTGGATGTGATATTTATTCTGTAATGGTCGCAGCACCAGTATGAAAGTGCATAAAAAGAACTCATTTGGTAAATTTTTGAACTTAGCCGCAGATTAAATTTCGGCTCAAAGCTGAACGCAAAAGCAAATATTTTTTACACTTTTTAAAATTATAATTAAAAGTAGAATTCATTACGCCTTTTTCTAATGCATTAAAATACAAATATCGCCCATATATATCAAGAATCTTCTTCTCTTTTCGAGCGTGACAGACTGACAGACATTCCTGGGTGTTTATAGTATTAATATATAATTAATTAAATAATATATAAAATCGAATAAAAGACGGAATATAAAAATTTATTTTTTTATAAATTAATTGAAAGGTGAACGTTTCATCAACGATTTTACTTTGAAAATAAAATCAAAGACCGACAACAGAAACCGGAAACCAGAGCGTTGGCAAGCCCAACCTACCCGTCCGTTCACCTTACGATATTTATTTATGTCTTACGTTCATCAGAGATTTGTTAAATTTTATAGGCTTAATTATATGAAATTAGTTATTTCTCACGCTCTCTCTCTCTCTCTCTCTCATATATACAGGGTGTCCCATAAGTCCGGTCTCATAGGAAATTTTATTTTAAATTAAATTTTCCTACGACACCGGACTTATGGAACACCCCATATATATATGGGAAAGTTACTCAGAAAAGTTACTCCCTCTTTAAATCTTTTATTACTCTTGAACCAATACAGATATTATGCGGGGGGGGGACGTTGAAAAGTAACTTATTTTAAATTTGTTATTGTTCCTAAACTGATACAGATATATACTGAAACCACTTTTTCACCATTTTAAGGCGTATCTATTACCATTTCTTTAAATAGGTCTCAGATTTCCAAATATGTTCTTGCATTTTCCACACACCTCCGTAACAGAACTTGTACATTTTCTGTTTTCTGCCAAAATTCTTGGAAAACACATCCTATTAAATCCTGTAAGCCATAACCCTATGAAACTTGGAAATCGAAGCCATATCTTACAAAATGGTATCGAATACGACGCAAAATTTTATATAAAAAAAAAATTGGTTGGAACATCTTATCAGTGGAAGAGTAATAAATTTTTTAAATCGGGTTATATATATATATATATATATATATATATATATATATATATATAATAATATATAAACACAAGTATGTAAGCACGAAAGAAAAAATAAAAATAATCCTAGCCAACATTCAGGGCCTTAAATTAAACCATTCCAAGGAAAAAATTTTATACCTGAAAGGACTCGTGCAAGAAACCGGAGCAGACTTTGCATGCCTCACAAAAACCCATCAAAGGACTGCCAGGCGAACTGTGAAAACTGTGAGTTCTGTACTGACAAAAAAAAAAATACAAATTGACAACTATAACATCCTCCGAGTCGACAGAACAGTGAGACGTAAAGGAGGATGTGCTATTTTCACACGCGAAAGGCATATGGCAGAAATGACTATAAGTACCTCAAACAGCTTACGTAGAATGTGTAGCGGCAAAAGTTGAAAAATTAAATATGGTACCAATTGTAATGTACAGACCCCCAAATACGCCAACCTCAAAATTCTCAGATTCCATTACAGAGGTAAGAAACTGGGTAAAAGATCTACTCTCTCCAACCCAAATATTTTTCTGTGGTGATTTTAATTTCCCATTCATGAAATATAAAAGGATAGGAAAAAATATATGTATACACCAGGACAAGGGGAGCACACGGGAAGACCAGGAGCAGGTGAAAATGCTACTAGCTCTAGCTGATTAATTTATGTTAACGCAAGAAATAACAGAAAACACAAGAAAAAACAACTGCCTAGATTTGGTATTAACAAACAATAGCAACCTAATTGATAACGTAGAAATATCCCCAACTATAATATCTAATCACAACATTATTGAAATAACAACCAATATAAAAACAACAGGAAAGGAAAGAAGACGCACTATAGAAAGAAGCAAATTCGAAATTTTTAATTTTCACTCCAAAGCTATAAACTGGGAAGGTGTTGCATCCAGCATGGAAGTAATAGATTGGAAAACCATCTTCGAGGCCAAGACAACGGAAGAGATGCTAATGACCTTAGAGGAGAAGACGCTGGAAAGTGTGGAAAGACATGTCCCAAAAATACAACAAAGAGGAAAGAGAAGCAGGTTCGAGAGACAAAAGAGGACATTGTTTCGAAAAAGAAAAAGAGTGACTGCAAAATTAAGTAACTGTAAAGATAACATCAGAAAAATATTAAATGATAAACTGCAGAGTATCGATGACGTCATACAGAAACTAATTGAGAAGCATACAGAAAAAGAAGATGACGCTGTAGAAGCGATAAAGGTTAATTCAAAGTACTTCTATAATTTTGCAAAAAAGGAGGCGTAAAACCATACGTCTATCGGAACTTTGAAAAACGAAGACTGCTTTATCTGATGATCTAACAGAAGTATCTGAAATATTAAGAGCTCAGTACGAATCAGCTTTCCGTATCCCAAAAACTGACAAACTGATATGCGATAGAAACGCGTTTTTGAAGAAGAACTACAAGGGAAAAGTATGACGGACTTCGACTTTACGACAGATGATATTACACAAACTATAGAGAAACTAAAAGCACACTCAGCGGGGGGGGGGACCGGACAAGTGGAATGCCACACTGATCAAAAACTGCAAGAATGCAATCGCTGAGCCCCTATATTGGCTATGGAGACGATCGCTAGACACAGGAGAAATACGGGCATCCTGAAGAGCGCGAACATAGTCCCAATATATAAAGGAGATCGATCCGCGGTCAAAAACTATAGGCGTGTCGCTTACATCTCATCTCACTAAAATATTTGAAAGAATAGTTAGACAGAACATCTATGACTTTTTGGAAACTCAGAAAAAATTAAATGATAACCAACGTGGGTTTCGGTCAGGAAGATCATGCCTATCACAACTAATGGAACACTACAACAACATGAAAACTATGATGTAATATACACAGACTTTGCCAAAGCATTCGACAAGTGTGACCATGGAGTCATAATACATAAACTGAAATATATGGGAATAACAGGAAAAGTAGGGAAATGGATATATAATTTCTTTAGCGAGCGGCGACAAGTCATTACAGTACAAGGAATATCTTCATCAGAATTAGAGGTCCTCAGCTTAGTAGCATAATCATGCTAACTGACGTAGATGAGGACGTTACCAGAGACAGTACAGTAACATCCTTTGCCGATGACACAAAGATCAGTAGAAAAATAAGAAACCCAGAAGATATAGGATCTCTACAAACCGACATGAACAGAATTTACAAGTGGACGGAAGACAACAGTATGAAATTTAACACTGAGAAATTTCAGCTGTTACGGTACGTAAAAAGGGAGGACCTAAATTCCATGGAATATTATACCCCAAATGGACAGGAAATTCAGAGAAATTCTAAAGCAAAAGATTTAGGGGTTGTAATGACTGATGATGCGAAATTTGAAACACAAAATAAAATAGCAGTAAACAGAACAAAGAGAATAATTGGACAGATACTGAGAACATTTAAACGAAGGGATAGGAAATATAATGATTCCTCTAGTGAAAACACTGATCATACCCATACCCAAATTGGAATACTGCTCGGTCCAAACATGCACATATAAAAAAGAAGACATTAGACAGCTAGAAGGAATTCAGAGAAGCTTCACAGCCAAGATCAATGGGTGCAAAGAACTAAATTACTGGGAAAGGTTACGCGAATTAAACCTATATTTACTAGAAGGGAGAAGAGAGAGATACATCATTATTTACACTTTGAAAATAATGGAGAAACTAGCCCCTAATCTTACTCTGAATCCTGTAACTCCCCTAACAACAGTGGAAAGTAGAAAAGGAAGACTGTGTCGTGTTCTCAAATTAAAGGCTAGACAGGGAACATCCTTAACCCTGAAAGAAAATAGTTTTGTTGTGAGAGGACCAAGACTGTTTAATCAGCTGGCCAAAGACCTAAGGAACGCGAGTGGTGGTGCGGTGGACATCTTCAAAAGAAGATGAGACGCCTGGCTCAGAACAATCTCCGATGAGCCAGGCGTACCTGGCTATGTGAGGTGGAGAGTACAAGAAACCAACTCACAACTTCACCAGGCCAACTCGAGAGGAGGGGAGACAAGTTTGACTTTCGTGAAATAAGGAATCATCGCAAGGAACATTTGAAAGGTTGAAAGGTATATATATATATATATATATATATATATATATATACAGGGTGGCGCAAAAGTCGTGCATCATAGGAATTTTCAGTGTTGACTATATTATTTTTTTTCTTTTAGGTAGGGAATGGCTGCGAAATTAACGATAGACGAGAGGGTGAGCTTGGTTTTAATGTATGGAATACCAGGTACAACAAATCGATGAATCGATACAGAAATTCTGTACCGATTCATCGATTTGTTGTACCTCGTATTCCATACATTAAAACCAAGCTCACCCTCTCGTCTATTGTTAATTTCGCAGCCATCCCCTACCTAAAAGAAAAGAAATAATATATTATAATCAACACTTAAAATTCCTATGATGCGCGACTTTTGCGCCACCCTGTATATATATATATATATATATATATATATATATATATATATATATATATATAAAACTCTATTATGAAAATACGTATGTACAGTTGCCCATATATGTAATGTTCCTCGCCCCACAGGCGACTCCGTACATGTGGTAACGCCGCGGTGATAGTCAAGGTACCCTAACTGGGGGAAGGTGTGGTGGAGGGGGGACAACCGAGTCTAACAACATATAACACAGACATATATATATCTAAAGGACAACTGAATGTGCATTCATTGACATAGAGGTAATTATATTATAATATCTGTGTTCATAAAGATAATTGAATTGAATTGAATAACCTTTATTAATAATAAAATAAATACATTCTTTTTAGAATTTACAATGACAGAAATAATTGTGAAGCTCGACTATTTATTTTATTTAATTTGGCCCTTAAGCTTTAGGCTTTACTGGGCTCATTAAAAGTAAACAGCTACTTGTTATGAATTAATAATAATAATAAATAAATAAGTACAGTATTATTAATAGTTAAAGTATGTATTAATCTTAAATTATCACTACTGACATGACAAATGCAAGGTCACTATTGAAGGCATTATACCAATACCATACAAAGAAACCAATATTATACACGAGAGATAAGAACTGAACAATCCCAAGAAATGTGTTTTTAATACTAGATTACGCACGAGAAATTAATAATATATAATTAGTAAACAATAGTAATGGACATTAATCCTAGATTTTTGTTAGTATGCCATTATTAATCGGGATTTCAACTTGGTTTTAAACAAATTTACATTCACACTATTTTTTATATCAGCATGCAAGTCATTCCATAGTTTCAATCCAATGAAAATGGGTAGTTTTTGAGATGAAGACAATCTAAATTGAGGTATAACAAGCTTTAATCTATTTCTGGTCTGATACGAGTGGATTTCTTGATGAGTTACAAAATATCTATTTACCCATTGTAAATTAATGATTTTGTTCTTAAACTCGTAAATAAAAATAAAATGTGCCAGTTTGGTTATATCGTTGAGCTTTAGTAGGTTTAGCTCTTTAAATAATGCACTAGAGTGATCAAGGAAATCAGCATCAGATAATAACCTTATTGCTCGCTTTTGGATGACAAAGATACCATTTAATGCGTTGTTAGCGGAGTTTCCCCAAACAAGGGTGCAATACGTTATATAAGGAAGAACAAGAGTATGATAAAGAGTCAATAAAACCTATTTAGGGACTACAGTTCTAAGTTTAAACATTATAGCAACGCTCCTTGAAATCTTTTTCGCGATATAATTTACATGATCAATCACTCCATTGCAAATTCTTATCTGGCATTACACCAAGAAATTTTGTTACAGCACACTCCTTTCTGGCGATTTCATTAACATTAAGTTCATCAAGATATACATTTCTTTTATTAGTAAAAATCATGAAATTTGTTTTACTGGTATTTAGGAAGAGTTTATTGGTGGTCAACCATTTCATTACATTGATGAATTCTGAATTAAATATATTCTTAGATGAATTAACATCTTTGCAAGAAAAAGACACCGTTGTATCATCTGCAAACATTATGAAGTTCAGTACATCAGATGAACGTGGAAGGTCATTTATATATAATAAAAAACAGTGGACCCAGAACTGAGCCCTGTGGCACACCATGTTTGACAAGCTCTTTAGTTGGGCAAACCTTATTTACTGATACAAAATGATATCTATTGGACAAATAACTTTTAAACTAATCACTGATTGCTCCTCTAAAGCCGTAACGATATAATTTATTAAGTAGAATATTATGGTCTATTACATCAAACGCCTTACTCAAATCCATAAATATTGATATCATTATTTCTTTGTTCTCCTTAGCTATATTTACATTTTCCATAAGAATTGAAATAGCCATTTCCGTTGTTTTATTATTACGGAAGCCATATTGATTTGGAGATAATAAATTGTAGGATTCTAAATATCGCTGCATTCTACTTTTTACAATTTTTTCAAAAACTTTGCTGAACACAGATAATGAACACACCGGCCTGTAATTTGTTGCTAGTGTAGGATCACCCCCTTTAAAAAGGGGTGTTATACAACCAGTTTTTAGCGTTAATGGGGATATTCCTTTGAAAACACTTTGATTGATAATTTTAGCCAAAGTTACAGATATCTTATCTTTAACAAGTTTCAATATAGGTACAGGAATATTATGAATGTTATTTTTTGTATTTTTTAATTTACCAATAATATTCTGGACCTCAGTAGAGGTAGCAGGAACAAAAGAAAATGAATTTAGTTGGCTGGGTGGCATATATTCTCGAGGTGAGTGATCATTATTTAGTAATTGTGAGCGAAGCTTATCCGCTATTGAAGTAAAATGTATATTTAAAGAGTCTGCAATAGCAGTATCATCAGTAATTTCTTTATTATCAACATTTAATTTCTCTATTGAATTTTTCTTAATTCAACCCCTAAGAGTGACGGCACAGGAAATGCATGAGATATGAGGTGCCCAGGATTTGTCTTGGTCGCCTACCTTACATCCAAAATAAAGTTCGTAAGCCTTCTTCACGAGTGGGGTCATCTTCCTCTGTGCCATTATGGTCAGTTCTCCACATACGTAGCAAAATGTATCTCTGGGATTAATACAGTTTCGATTCATGCTGGCGGAAAATTATTGAAATCACGGAAAACTTTTTGGAATGAAAAAACAATTTTTTCTACTATGAAAAATTTTAAAATTTGAGCAAAACTTGAAAAAAATTTCTTTCTTTTTATTAAAAATCTGTTTCTTTAAATAGCTATATTTTTTTAATGCAAAAAAACTATTAAATATAGTTAACCTGGAAAAAAAAGAAAGTAAAATTAAATTAGTACACTTGATTTTAACTAATATTTTGGGAAAACTCTGAGTAAATGGAAATATTATTTTCTCGAAAACTATGGGAGATAGAAAACTTCTGAAACCATATTTGGAATCAGCATCAAAAGTTCTATAAGAAACACCAAATAGTTTTCAAGAAACAAAAATGTTGTTCTCTAGTGATAATTGTGGCGGTCGAACTGCCTGCGAACTTTCTTTATTTCTTATGGCCGGCCAAACCACTGGCCAGATTTGGATGAGACTTGGAGGATAAGGGTAACTGAAGCCGGGGAAAGAACATAGACTATGTGGCGTCGGCCTTCGAGGTCATCTGAGGCCGCTGGGGGCCTCTCTATTCCGGATTGGTTGAAAGATATTGACATCATAGATACGTCATAAAAGATAGTGACATAAAATGGGCGGAGCTCTAGCATATATATATATAAGAACATAGGTTATGTGGTGTCGGCTTCCGAGGTCATATATATCGGGTGGCCACAAAAAAACTTTACTTAATTGAAAGTTTAATAACTGCAACAATTCAAAACTTATGCGATTGAGATTTTGCACACATTAACAGATGCATATAATCTATAATTGCTGGAATTTTCAAATATGTAGATTCTATAGTTTTGTTACAGTGAACAATTTAAAAGCATATGTCTAAAAATAGCATGCCTGGTGTGCATCTGACACGTACGTGCGCTAGCGTAGGCTAAACCTAATGTAGCGTAGTATGACACGCGCGCTGGCGTAGGCTAAACCTAATGTGAATTTGCTTTCTTTTATTTTTCGCTAAAACCCCGCCAGCATGACGTTAAGTAAAAGTGAAAGCCATCATAGAAGCATGTGTCAAGGAAAAAGGTTGGAATGGAAATAGGATTGTCCGAGAATTCCCCGCAAAGAACTGGACTCGTCAAAGTGTTTATAACTTAATAAGAAAGATAAAGGATACTGGATCAACAGCAAGAAAACCCGGTAGCGGCAGGCAGGCCCAAAAGTGTTTCAACAGAAGAAAATAAGGCTGCCGTGGAGGAACTGATTCAATCCCAGGAGAATACACCAGGAACTCATCGCTCCCAGAGACAGATTGCGTACGACCTTGGGATTTCTCGCTCCTCTGTACAAGGGATTGTAAAACGTTTGAAATTGAAGGCCTACAAGAGAATTCGAGTTTCTCGGCGTGATCAGAATGTAAGACAGCGTAGAAAGACCCGCTGTAAATCCCTATATGAACGCTACTCAGCTGAAGACGTGCAAAAAGTTGTGTTTACAGACGAAAGGGATTTCACGTTGGAGGTGGCCAAAAACAGGCAAAATGACAGGGTTTATGGTTCAAGGAAAAAGGACATTCCTCCCTCCAGGCTTTATCATGAAACCTCACGATTCAGCAGAAAAGTAATGGTATCGGCGGGAATTTCATGGAAGGGGAAAACACGAATTCATTTTGCCACAAATGAAACTAAAGTTAACTCTGAGCGCTACATCAACCTGTTAGATAATGGGTTACTTCCTGATTGTCGTCAGCTGTATCCTGATGAGGCCTACATTTTCCAGCAAGATGGGGCACCCGCCCATACAAGCCGAGCGACACAAAATCATCTAGAGCAAGAGACCCCTAATTTCATCAAAAAGGATGAATGGCCGCCTCAGTCTCCCGACTGTAATCCGATGGACTATTCAGTATGGGATTCCCTCATGGTGAAGGTTTACGGCAGCCAGAAAGACAAATTCACCGAAGATGAACTTAAGGAGAAAATCAGTAGAGCATGGGAGGATATCACCTTAGATGAGGTTCGAAAGTGCATCTCCTCGTGGAAGAAGCGATTGAGGGCAGTTTACCAACAGGGAGGTGGTCACATTGACCATTTGTTTAAGTAAATTTTGTTAAGTTCAATTCATTTTCTTCGGCATGCTATTTTTAGACATATGCTTTTAAATTGTTCACTGTAACAAAACTATAGAACCTACATATTTGAAAATTCCAGCAATTATAGATTATAATCATCTGTTAATGTGCGCCAAAGCTCAATCGCATAAGTTTTGAATTGTTGCAGTTATTAAACTTTGAATTAAGTAAAGTTTTTTTGTGGCCACCCGATATATATATATATATATATATATATATATATATATATATATATATATATATCGAAACCTATGGTAAAATTATTGAATGCTCGGTTAGGTCAACTGTACGCCCTTGACGATTGGTTAGGTTAAGTCGTCATATTTTCGTTAAAACTAACGAAAATATCACGACTTAACCTACCCAATCGTCAAGGGCGTACAATTAACCTAACCGGGCATTCAGTTGACCTAACTGGGTATTCATTTAACCTAACCGGGCATATATATATATATATATTATATATATATATATATATATAGCGTTCAACTTCCACCCGGGCAACGCCGGGTTGCTCCGCAAGTTACTGTATAAGACGAGTAAACTACATGGAGTTCAACGATGTTCACGATCATGTTAATTGTTTATCTTAATGAATACAGACATTACAATATAATTACCTGTATGTCAATGACTGCACATTCAATTGTCCTTTAGATATATATATATATGTCTGTGTTATATGTTGTTGGACTCGGTTGTACCCCCTCCACCCCACCTTCCCCCCAGTTGGGGTACCTTGACTATCACTGCGGCGTTGTCACATGTACGGAGTCGTCTGTGAGGCGAGGAACATTACATATGCGGGCAACTGTACCTCTACTTAATTTTATAACCAAACCTCAAACTTGCACAAATTGAATTTTTCAAACTTTCATATTCATAAATAATTAATTAATATTTGTATTAATATATAATTGATTATTATCTCACCATTCTTTGTAAGTATAAACATTTTACCTACAAATACTTTACAACGAATATTTTAACTACAAAATCGTGTCTTATAATTTGCATATCGAAATCTGAACAAACGAGAAAGCTGACATTAAAAAACCTTAATATACGACACTGCATGTATGACCTCATCTTGAATTCATGCATCCATTTTCTTTTTCTTCTTTTCTCTGCGATACGACTAGAGCGCCATCTCGCGTCAGCCGTGCGAACGGCTTATTGTGTCACCAAGGAGGCAAATCATTATGGAAGGGTGTTTGTACCTAATGGACCAACACAAACCTCAGGAAATGTATGTCATCCTTTTCGATGATATGTTACTCATTACCAGGAGGAAAAAGGGATTGCATAAAAAGGTTAGTCCGTTTGACAGAGGATATACAGTATATGTGTGTGTGTGTGTGTGTGTGTGTGTGTGTGTGTGTGAGAGAGAGAGAGAGAGAGAGAGAGAGAGAGAGATCTGTGCGAACTCAATGACTGTGAACGTTCATCTTAACAGAAATCTTCTTTAACGGAAAACTGGGCCAGTTCTTGTTCGCGAAGCCAGACCAGCGAATCGTCCATGCGGTACATCGTCTACAAGCAGCCGCTCTCCCTTGACAGGTTCTTCCTCCATGACGTCACAGCTCAGGAGACTTCCACCACTAAACTGGAAGCTGCCTTCGTCTTGGTCAACCTCAACCGATTTCAGCAAATCGTTGCTGTGTATACATTCCAGGCCCAAACGGAGCAGAGTAAGGTAAGAATAAACGTGCAAGAAGTTTATAATGTTTCAGACCAACAAAGACCCTAGGATCCACTCATGGCTGGTCTACCTAACTGTGGTTGTAGTTGCGTATTGCGCATGTCCTCCATGGTGGCGGAGGGGACCTACAATTTTACGTGGGTTACGAACCACAAAAACCTTAATTTACTACCTTAAACTATACCCAATCTATCAACATATGCGTCTAATCGATTTTTAAACATGTTTATAGACGTGCTACTAATTACTTCTACCGGCAAACTATTCCACCTATTTACTATTCTATGCGTAAAAACATTTTTGGCAACTGCTGTCTCGAACCTTCCTCTTGTCAACTTACACCCGTTATTTCTAGTCGTATGGGATTGTAATATATCGCGATTTTCTGACCCGATTGGAGATAATGGTACTTGTTCAAAAAGTATATACCTCGTTACGATTTCGTGCGTCGGTCTCTCTTCACACGGAGGTCAAGCTGGTGGCCCCGCCTCTAGGCCTGGCTTGGTGGAGGAGCGAGTTGCTCTTTTGTGCTCTCCACCGCACATAGCCAGGTACACCCAGCTCATCTGGTACCGTCCTGAGCCAGGCATCTAGTCTTCTCTTGAAGACTTCAACTTTTACCGCTGTAACGTTTCTGAGGTCCTTAGGAAGCTCGTTAAAAAGTCCTGGCCCCCTGACAACCAAGCTATGTTCCTTCAGTGCTGAGAGGGTCCCTTGTCGGGCCTTTAATTTGGGAACACTACACATTCTGCCTTTCTTATTTTCCAGCGTTGTTTGGATGGTAATTGGGTTTAGTTTGAGGTTTGGTACCAGTTTTTCGATCATTGCCCATATGTAGATTATGGTATACCTCTCTCTTCTTCTTTCCAGGGAGTATTTATTTAGTTTACGGAGTGTTTCCCAGGAGTTGAGTTCTTTGCAGCCATTAATCTTGGCTGTGAAATGTTTCTGCGTTTCTTCTAGTTTATTAGTTTTTTCCTTTTTATGTGGGGACGTCAAACTGAGCAGTATTCAAGTTTGGTATAATCAGTGTTCTCAGCGGGAGAATCATACCTGTGTATGTATGTATATATATATATATATATATATATATATATAGTATATATATATACACATTTAAACTGCAAAGAACACGCAGTATAATTAACGTAAAGAACGACGCTTGTATAGGAGAACATTCCGCGCAAGATGAGGAGGGAGAACGAACAAATGAAAAATGAGGTAACCACCCGGGAATCGAACCCGGGATCTCCCGATTGCCGGTCAGATATGATAACCACTACACCATGGTCCTCACTCGATCAGAAGTCGTAATTCTCCTACATACGCGCAGAAACCAATGCCCCGAGGAGGGCACCTCCCGCATGCCGCACCTATATATACATTTCAACTGCAAAGAACACGCAGTATAATTAACGTAAAGAACGACGCTTGTATAGGAGAACATTCGCGCAAGATAAGGAGGGAGAACGAACAAATGAAAATCTGACCGCAATCGGAAGATCCCGGGTTCGATTCCCGGGTGGTTACCTCATTTTTTTCATTTGTTCGTTCTCCCTCCTCATCTTGCGCGGAATGTTCTACTATACAAGCGTCGTTCTTTACGTTGCATATATATATATATATATATTATATATTTATTATTTGTTCTCCTCTGCAGCACACTTGGCTTTTACGGCTGAGGACACTCAAGAGAGTGGAAACGTACTTTGCAGAACACAGTTTTTAGGAATCAGCATCGCCTGTCTGTTCCCACATCAAGTCCAACTAAACCTCACCCATTAGACCCGAGAAGTTTCATATAGCCCAATTAAAACCTATTAGAAAGTGTAATATTTAGAAAGAGAGAGAGTTTCTAAGGATATTATTAAAATATCCCTATTTTTATGATTTAACTTTTAGTACTGCAGAGTTGGGGGATGGGGGGGAGCCGCTAAGTAGGGATATTGTGAGTATAAGGTATCTCACAAGTAAATATTTCCATGTTTTTACTGTAGAAAAACAATATCTATCTATTTGTAACATGTATTCATGTAAGTGTATGTACATGTAAGTTTATATACGTGTAAACCATTACGTATATACACACACAGACATATATATATATATATTATATATAATTATATATATATATATATATAGTGTAATCCATGTAAATTTCTATAAGAAACTATTTTGTACAGTAACCTTCCAATATACGGAATTTATTATTGGTATCTTGGCATTATAACATGAATCTGTGTAGAATATGCACATTCTTCAGATATTGTAGAGAAGTCTTAGAATAGAAAAATATGCGTTTAAAATAGAATTTTCGTTCTTTTATTAAAATAATTATTTTAAAAACCTTATTTGTGATATATATATATATATATATATATAAGGCTGTTATCAGAGGCTATTTTTTAAATTTTATTTAAAAAGAAATAGTTTTATCAATGTTACCCTTGAAAACTGATTTTGACGAAAAGAAAATGGAAATCCAACTCCCATTTTAATGAAGGAAAAAAAAAATAAATAAATAAACAGTAGAAAGAAATAATGGGGAAAAAGTATATGTATACATATAAATTCTGCTTCTCTTCTACCTCCACTTCTCCTTCTACATCTACTCCTTCCACTACTTCTTCAATAGCTCTTTCTTTATAGTGTAATGTATGGCACTAACGCGCCATTGAAATGACACAGCCCTTAATTAAGGCAATTAGTTTTAACGAAAACTTTAATAATATATATATATATATTATGGAAAAAAAGTATTTTGTATTTTTTTATATCTGCAATAATTGATTTAAATATAGTTAATAATAATATAATATAATATAATAATATATTTAATAGTGCCTCTGTGTATGAAAGTGATTTATAGAGTTAAAATAAAGATTATATATATATACATACATACATACATACATGCATATAACTGATATATTGTTATAAAAGAATATAATAATAATAATAATAATATTAATAATATTAATAATAATAATAAATAATAATGTAGAAATCTGATATACTAATTCTGTAAAGTATAGAAAATAT